>JASANX010001034.1:0-50876 GCA_030849745.1 Trypanosoma scelopori
TGTGCGCCGATGCACTGAACTTCACTCGGTTGCACACGCACGCACGCACGCACGCAGACGGACACATGTAGATGCATATATATATATATATATATATATATATGTGCCTATCGATACCTGCTTGATCGCATAGAGTGACACACGGAGAAGAAAAGAAGAAGAAGAGCAACAGCAGGGGGACACCATAATAAAATAAAAGAAAAGAGATGGTCCAGTGTGTTGCGTAAAAGAAAGAGAGAGAGAGAGAAGAAATGGAAGACAGAAGGCAAAAAAGAAAAGAAAAGAAAGAAGTGTCATTGGCTCTTGACTTTTGTTTTCACCGCCGTTGATATGTTTTGGTCTTGAAAGACATATTTTTTTTTGTTTTGTTTTGTTTCTTCGTTGTTTACGCGCGCGCCCCCCGTGGTTCAACCCCCAGGGGCAACTGAGGGGTGTGTGGTCGTCGTGTCCCTTTTGACACCATTTTCTCTCTCTCTCTCTCTCTGTGTGTGTGTCTGTGTGGCTCAAAACACAAAAAGAAACGAATGACGACTACATCTCCCCCTTTTTTATTTTCTCTTCTTTGTGGTGGTGGTGGTTGAAACTATTCTTGTGTAGAATTTCTGACAAGCTGCAATAGGATTAGGATGAAGGCGACAACAACTGCTGCCATGGTGGGGGACAGTCCCACTGAAGACGTCGGGGTCCACCAGCAGCCGAAGAAAAGATGGGGCAAGTTCCCCGTTGCGCAGTCTGTTCTTACGATACATACCTTGTACGATCTCCCGGTGGAGATGCAGCAATTTAGCTCACAGCGAGAACGGTTTGAAATTGTTGTGAAAGTCACCGTCAAGTACAACTATCGCGGGCGGCGTATTGCCCACATGCAACTTGCAGAGTCCGTGATACATTTCTCTCCTGCCTCAATCCTATTCAAGGGGGGGCACTTTGTACTTGACCTTGACAATCCCGAAGTAGTCAACAACATGAGCAGGTCCGGCACGGTACCGTCAAGTTCTGCGAACGGTTTTTCAGAACAGTGCTGCAGCTTGCCCGTAGATGAGGAGGATTTCGACGTAGAGAATGAGCAGCAGAAAGTGTTGGTTGGCAATAGCATCCTGTTGCAGTACCCCTTTCCAGCAGGCCTCTCAACACACATCGATGTTGCGGTTGGCATTCGACAGCGCCGCCTAGATTCATCGGTTGTGCGCTGGATATCGAGCTCTCTAAACACACCTACACCATCCGATGGCGCTGGGTTCTTCTCGGTGTCTGCAGAGGAGGTTAGCTGGAAGAAAACCGTTACACGTGTTGTAGGGCTCTGTGTTGGCGGTGTGGTGTGTTCTGTATCTGTGAACCCAAATGACGAAAGGGAATCTGTGATGGAGCGTCTCATGCAGGACAAGAAGCGCTTCAGTGCCAAATACGGGGCTGATGCACTTGGAACGTTGGACATTCTCGAGATGCTGCGCAATGGGTCCTCGGAGCAAGAAATTCATCGTCACATGCAGCTGCTTGTAGACCCTGAGTATTATGCTCGCCGCCTACAGAACCTCCTCGCGCTCTACCCAACTTCTGCCCCCGCGGAGTGGCGTAGGGGGTGGCAGCTGCTGTGCGAATACGCAACGCGGGAGGAGGAACTCATGCGTCGTGCAATTATAGAGGTTGGGCCGGAGTGCTCCACTGTTTTCCCACGGCATCGACTACTAGCCTTCCGCAAGAAGTACGCTCTTAATGAAGAAAGCATTTTGTCTTGCCTGGAGCCTGTTCTGGGAGACAACATAAGCAAAAGGATGGAAGTTGACCCAGACGCAATATTCGCGGTGCTGACAAAAGAGTTTGGACGGGAACCGCGGCCAACCTCGTACTTGTTCCCTGCACAGTTGTACACTCCCGACAGGCGCACCTTCTTCTTCGAGGCGTTGCAGCTCCCAGGCAACTGGTCCTCTGAGAAATGTCGTGAGATGGCTCTCATTTCTCGCAACAGGCGGATACCGTTCATGTTGTCGCCGTGCGAGCGGCCGCTTCATATAGGGAGGCCCGGCAAGCGAATAGATAAGCCGTTGAGTGAGATTGAGATCCTTCGTGCGAAATATGCCCCAGAGTTTGTGCAAATCGTCCCTTCCATCGCAGATGCTTTGCAGGTGGTGGTGGAGCAGAATCGCCGCCTGCCCGACTCACCGCTGCTGGAGAATAGTTTTGCTATCTTCTACCAAGAGGGGTTGCAGCCGCAACTTGCACTTCAAAACTTTGTGCATCGTACTGCAGAGTATACTTTTATTTCCCCCGCCTCTCTGCTTGGAGCCATCATATACCTGGATCGCCTCTGCATGCGGCACGCGGGCCTCATTATCACGGAGCGTAACGTATTGCGCCTCTTCTTGACCTCGGTGCGTGTCGCTTCTAAGATTTTGGAGCTGCGTAGCATCAACAACCGCCACTTTGCAAATGTGTTTGGGTTGGACACAAAGGCAATGAATCTCTTGGAGGAGGTGTTTATCAAGCGGTTGCAGTTTGATTTATTTCTCTCTCCGGAGGAGTTTGGGGAGTATGCGCAACGGCTGCAGCCATCGAATGCCCATCAATTTTGCACCCCGCCTAATCAGCGCAGCTGCTCACAAGCGAAGGCGATGGTGTCTGATTCATTACCCGTAGTCGACGGCAGGACACGTCAGATGTTGTCAAGTAAGTTGACCGTGGGGAAGAAAATCAGCAACGATGCTGCAGTTGCCAATAGCAATGATAGAAGAGCCAGCATTAGCACCCGCAGCGTCGGTGGTAAAGCAGGGGGCGCCCATGATCCCCCAAACACTTTGGAACGTGGCACGCGCTCGGGAAATGTATCAGGAAATGGAGTCATCAGATGCCTGCCTGTTACGTCTGACCCAGGCGCTCCGAAGTCAGAGGAGCGCAACACCGTGAACGAGGCCTCCACCAGGCACCAATTTTGTGATACAAGCTGCAGCAACAGCAACAGCGCCAAAACCAAAACCAACGACAGGAATAATGACGTGGCCTTCAAGGGAATTGGTGCGGAGGATGGTGCGGGAGACGCGTGTAGAGTCATTGTAGTGGGTTGCAATCAAAATGGCCGCAAGCCCAAGTTGGTAACGTGACGACTGTGTGGTGGATTTGGGCCATCCAGCGAGGTGTGGAAGCACGATAACAACAACGACGATAACAACAACAACAACAACAACAACGACGACGACAAGAAAAAAAAAAAAATATATATATATATATTTTTTTTTTGATATAAAAATACGCCCGAGGCAAACCGAACGAAAACAAAACAAACAAAACAAAAAAGAACGAACGAACGAACGAACGAACGCGAAGAGAAAAATAAAGAAAAAAAAAGAAAAGGCGCATGAGAGAACAGCAACAACAACAAAAGAAAAAAAGGCAAAAGAGAGAGACACGCAATGATTTAACTCAAAACGCAACATAAACGGTGGTGGTGGTGGTGGTGGTGGGAAAAGAAGAACAAAAAAAAAAAGAAAAAAGGGGCGGATGCAACAAAAGAGGGCCAATGGGATGTGAGTTTTCTCACATCGCCGAAGACAAACGTTAAATATTGGCTCAGCGCATGAAGTGATTGAACTCATGCGGAGAAACAAAAGAGAGAGAGAGAGAGAGAGAGATGTTAGTGGCAGTGATGGTGATGGTGAGGGGCGAAGCGGCGGGTGTGTCGTGTCGTGTCTGGGCGGGGCGGGGCGGGGCGGGGGGCGCTGCAGATGCCCCCGTCTTGTGAACTGAGCGGCGTGGGAAGACAAGTGAAGGCGGGGGCAAAACAGAAATGAACCCAACAAATGTGTGGGGAATTCAATCAAATCGAAAACTCCCACTCGATTGTCGCAACGGGCGCGTGTGCGCCTCTCCATCACCCCGCGCCGCTGCTGCAGCCAACGCAATGTACATTCACGCACAGACGCTCGCAGCCTCACCACACAAACAACAGAAGCAGAAGAAGAACAACAACAACAGCAACAACAACAACAAAAAAAAAGCAGAACAGTGTCCTCATGTGTCTTCTTCATTTTATTCCTCCCTTTCTTTTTCTTTTTTGTTTTCGGTATGGATAATATTCCTCCGCCCCTCCGTCTCCGTCTCTGCATCTGCGTGTGCGTGCGTGCGTGTGTGACACTTTTTGCGCCGCTGCGATGAGACGATGAGACGGGGGCATACAAAACTGTCAAGTGTACTCAATCCCGTTTGTTTGTCATGCGTCTCGCTTCCATTTGATTTGATGCGCATTTCTCTCCATCTCCGTCTCTGTGTGTGTATGAAAGTGCATCTATTTTTAGTTTACGTTATTGGCCGCGTTTTTTTTTGTGTTGTTGTTGTTGTAATTTTTTTTTTTCTTTGCTTCCACTCTTCTTCACGCGCGTGTTGGCTGCACCCCCCACCCCCGTTTTTTTTTTTTTTTCTTCTTTGGGTTTTCGTTCTTCTTTGTACGTGTTTTGTTCTTTCGGTTGGGCTTCGGACCATCATGTCCCGCGCATCTCCATGAGATGCCGTGCCTCTGTTTTTGTTCATACCGGCGGAGCGGGCGGGCGGGCGGGCGGGGTGGAGGAGATGTGATGTGATTACTTCCTTTTTTTTTTTTTTTTTTGCTGTTGTTCTTTTTTGATCTCTTCGCCCACCACCACCACCACCACCACCACCACCACTACGAATGCTCCACGGTCTTATCTGGCGGAGGGGATGCAATGCAATGGCGGCGCCGTGTTGTGTGTTGTCGTGCGCTGTTGTTATCGTCGTCGCTACCTGCCTCACCACAACTTACTTCTGTCGTTTGCTCTCCATCCCCCCTCCTCCTCCTCCCCCCTCCTCCTCCACTCCACTCCACTCCATTACGTGTCTGAATCTCCTCTCCGCCATTGCTGCTTGTATACTTTTGTTTATTTTTATATAACGATCCGTATTGTCATTGCGGTTCGTCCGTGTAACCGAGGACGAGGAATACGGGAGGAATGGAATGCGAGGGGAAGGATGTGAAGCGAGGCGGTGTTTGTGTCTCTTTCTGCGTCTCCCCACCCCCACCAATTACTCTTTTCTCTTTATAGATATATTTATATATCTCGCTGTATGCATGCAAATGTACATCTCTCCTCCCCTGTTTTTTTTTTTTTTTGTTTTTGTTTTTTTGTGGGGGGCGGGGGTTCATTCTCCCACTCTCTCTTTCTGCCTCTGTGTGGTGGTGGTGGTGGTGGTGGTGGTGGTGGTGGTGGTGGATGTCTGCCCGCGTTTGATGATGCACATGCATCCGTTCACTCTTTACTTATGTGATTATATATTTAGAAACATATTTTTTTGTTTTTGAATCCCACACACACACACACACACACACACACACATCATCACCACCTCTCTCTCTCTCTCTCTTCACCCCAGTGTGTGTATGTATGTGTGTGTGTGTTTTTTTTTTTTTTTTGCCTTACCTTCTTTATGTGCGTATCATATTTCCCGTCTGTGTACATGTTGTTATTCTTGGCTCTAAACTGCATGGGACAGATACATGTGCATGCTGACGTATGGGCTTGTCGACATATGTTTCCATTAGATGTATGCACACGCACGCACGCACGCACGCACGCAGAGTGTCGTGTGGGGTGGTGGGCGAGCCGAGAGAGGCACAATGGAGTGGGAAGATTGCGATGTATTTTTCTCTTCTCTTGGCCTTTCATCGTCATCATCGTTATCTGCCGCTGCTGCTATTTGAGGCGCACGGTCACGTGAACGTTTTTCGGTGCCGCAATATGATGAGGGATGGCGGATATTTCTTCCCCTTTTCAAATGGCATTCCCTGTTTTTGTTTTTTTGTTTTTTCCCCTCCCTCACGTGCGTCGCATTTCTGCCTTCGCTCTCTTTTTTTTTTTTTTTTTTGTTGTTGTTGTTGTTTGTTTGTTTGTTTCTTCCTTCGTGTGACTGCGTGTTTGTGTGCTTGTCTCGCAACTCTCTCACTGCGTACGCGAATTCCTCCAGCATCATGCCGTCACTGCCCCGTGTTTGTTTGTTTGTTTGCTGCTCCCCTTCCTGTTGGAACGCCGCCTTTCGGGCATCTCTGCCGCAGTTGGTCTACTCATTCCTCCCTCCCCGTCTGTCTGTCTGTCTGTCTGTGTCACTGTTTCTGTGGAACGAATATGAGAGTCGTTCACGTGTGACGCAGAAAGGGAATATTAGCGTCGTGCAGATTCACGCAATCATGTTCTACTCTGGTTGGCGATTTCCAACACCGCAGCGCATTATTTCTAGTGGAACTCAGCAGGAAGCCAGTTGTTTTGTTCAGGAAACGTGCAGCCCGGGGATTTCTCTTATTCACTTTCTTCCTCCAGGCGTTCAGCATGGCGCCTCCGGCTCTGCGGGAGCCCAACGGAGGGAACCCAGCGGGCGAATTCACCTCAAGAGCGATGTGCCCATTCACCCGCATAGCGGCGTCTTCTACTTTGAGGTTGAGGTTCGATCCATCACGGCTCCGACAGAGAACAATGGCAGCAACTCCAGTGTGGAGCCGAGCGAACCTGGGTTAGTTGTTGGGATCTGTCGTGAGTCTCTCTCCCCGCACACCCTCCCCGGTGAGGAGACACCTAGCATCGGACTATTCACCGCTCAGCGCATGGTGTACGCAAACGGCAAAACCGAGGGAGACGTGATCCGTTTCCCCGCTGGGCCACGCCAACGCAACAGTGGCGCTCCCGCCGCTCAGGATGATCGCCGTTCCAGGGGCATCAAAGTGGGTGACAGGGTGGGATGCATCGTCAACCTCATAGACGGGACGGTGCGCTTCACCTTCAATAGCGAACTCCTCAGCGTCGTTGTCCCATTGATGCGAAGGTTCCCGAAGCATGGTTATTACCCTGCCGTGGGACTATTTCGACTTGTTCCCTCAGTATGCTTGCGGGTTATCTTCCAGCCGTCTGGGAGACCCATCCCCATTCCACGACCTCACTCAAACGCACCAAATTCTGAAGATGCTAACGCATCTTTCTATCCGCCTCCTCTCTCTTCCTCCTCCGCCCCTCAGGCCAGCCCGACGACGACTGCGGCTGGCTACTTTGCTTTCGACTTGAACAAGTACTGTGAGGACATTGCCGAGGAATTGGTCCACATGCAGCGACGCAGAGTAGCGGAAACCACAGCAGAATCCAATGAATGTAACAGCTGCTCATGTCGGGATGCAAGCATAGTAGCAGCCATACGTAAGCACTTTATGGTGCGGGGCATGACAAAGACGTTATCCGCTTTTGAGAGGGAACAAAAGGAGCTGCAGTGCCCTACCGCCCATCAGGCTGAGAAGGCGATGAACGTGACAGAAGAAACATGCGCTGCAAAAGCAGACGATACACGACGAAAGGCTTCGAAGATCTCGAATTGTGGATGTGTCTGTGGCGGCGGTAGCAGCAGCAGCAGCAGCATTGGCGAAAAGGCTGCAGCTGAGGCGCGCAACAGAGTCTACACGCTTCATATTCAGAAGCTACGTGAGGACATTAGCCGTGGTGACATGCTCTCCAGCACCCAATGTATTCTTGCCTCCGGTGTGCTTTCCCCGGTGACACAAGAGAAACTCGCCGCTGCAGTGGAAGACACCGACTCGTTGCCATCTGAGTTTTGGGGCCTTGCATTCTTTGCGCAGCGGCAGGATATACTCTTCTTGCTGCGAGCAGGACATGTGGTGGAGATGGCCTTTGATAGCATGGAGAAGGAACTGCACGAGCTGTTGACTAGTGTCCGTGGGACGGGCGAACAGCGCGGCACTTCCCCTCCCGCCACTACCATCACAACGACAACGACCACGGGGTTTGTAGAAATGGCTCTTAGTTTTCTTGTTGAGCCATTTGAGAAAGTGTCGGCAGCCGTCAGGCAACATCAGCGGTGTTCAGCTACTGGTCTGCAGACACTTGAAGAGGCTGCCTTCGGGGTTTTCAATGATTCCCTCGCGGCAGACGGGTCCAAATGGCCCTCCGATGATCTTGTGGCACACCTCTTCTTCCTTGGAAAAGACGCACTGTGGTCAGGGCCTGAGGTGCCGATCACGCTTCTGGTACGCCGAAGCGTGCCAAGCGTTCCGCCACCGAAACCAAGGAAGCAGCGAGGCATCGTCCAAATGCTTTCCATGCTGGTCTCACATCAACGCGCCGTCTGCGCACGGGTGCAGGAGGAACACACATCAACTGCGACATACGAGTGGATAGAAGACTGGTTGGCACTTTTATACGACGTCAGGGCTCAATACCGTGCTCGCTGCTGGTGTCTTCTTCTTCATGCGATCGAAGACTTTAATGGGGCTCTGGAGCACCGACTGCTTGTGTGGCGCCGAAAGCACGAACGAGACCTTCAAGAAGCCAAAAAGGGAGGTACTTTGCGTCCGCAAGTCTTAATGGAGCATCAGCACGAGGATGGCGGTAAGTGGCTGTTTCCATCGCTGCGGGCGGCATGGCGGCATGCACATGCCGCCGCTGCACTCGAACCCTTGTTTCAAGTTGTGACAAAAGCATTTAGTGACAGGCTTCATCGTGCTACCACAAATGCGCAGCTCTCTACAGCTGCTGAAGGAAACAAGACGATGTCTGGATTTGGAAGTGGACTGAAGCGCAGCCTGTCGTTTATGTGTGACTTTCTCGAGAGTGAGGATCTCGAGGAAAATGCCAATGGCAGCAGAGTCGCGGATGGTGCAACGTCGACCGTGTCTCAGAGGCTGCTACCGGGCACCAAAAAGAACGTGTCTCGAGGGGCGACGATGTGTTATGGCGATGATGTCCGCCTGAGTTTCTTGTATATGAATAGTGTATACAAGAGTGTTTTCTCGTGATAAACGTGCAGCGGGCCGCCCTGTTGGATGAGGAGTGACGAAGAGATAAAGGGCATTTAGAAAACAGCAGCAACAACAACAATCAAAAAAGAAAACAGAGGATGGACATATGTGGGGTTCATGTTGGTCACCCTTTTTTTTTTTTTTCTCTTTTCCTTTTCTTTGGATTGTCACTGCCGCTGTTGTGCTTTGCTTGTTTGTTTCTCTCTTGTAGGGGGGAGAGAGACTCGGTGTGTGTGTTTGCATTTTTTTTTTTTTTTCTTTTGCCTTCACGCTTCCATTTATGTGTATGACCGCATATTGTTGGATGGCACAGATGCCCCCTTGGCGCCTGCACGCTGCTCTTCTCGGGTGCTCGTTGGTGGTGGGGAGAGTTGGCTGGGCGCAAACGGTTGCCTGTTGTAAGAGCGACACCGGCGGCCCGAATAACAAAACAAAACAAAAGAACGGAAGCGGTGGTGGAGTGAACTGCCAAATGAGTGGAGATTTTGTTGTTGTTGTTGTTTTCCTTTTAAAGGAGCAAGACTTGCTGCTCCTTCCCTTTTTCCCCCTTCCCCACCATTCATTCATCCATCCATCCAGCAGGCCATCTCATCCCGTCTTTTTCTCTCTCTCTCTCTCTCTCTCCCCCCTTGTGTGTGTGTGTGTGTGTGCATGTGAGGAAAAGTGAATGGCGATGGCGAGAAACAACCAGACAGTCGCTACTTCTTTCCTTCTCGAGTCTCATGTTTTTTGTTTTTTTCCAGCATCATTTGGCTTCTTTATATATATATATATATATGTGTGCGTCGATGATGTGTTTTATTCCTGCTCTCTTTTTTTTTTTTTTTCTTGGGGGTGAATTTTGTCTTGTTGCTGTTACGCTCTTCCGCCTTCTCCTCTTTGCTGCCGCCTTGTGCAAGGGTCCCCACACGGTGGAGTGGATGTGAAGGCAGGTGAAGACTGGCCACTCATTGTATGGCTGAGCACTATCAAAAGGAGGAATACGATGGCCGGAGGTTTATTCTGACGAGGGGATTTGCCGTTGCCGTTGCCGATGCAGCCCATGTATCTCGCGACAAGCTCGATCCCGAGTGCGAAAGGAAGTATTACGTTCAGCAAATGTCTGCTGTGGAGATTGAGAAGATGGGGCAAACGAAGAAAATGGAGGATGACTCGAGTGGTGGTGGTGTTGGCGGTGCCGGTGGGGGCAATGGCAGTGGGGTGGGCGGAACGGGGACGCAAGGAACGAAAAGAATAAAGGGGGGAAATTGGATGAGCGGTTCCAACGATAATGATCTCTTTCGTGCCTTTGCCACACTGCCTCCTTGTCACGGAGATGGTGAAGGTGATAGAGCAGGGAACAGGAGCAGTAGTCGCACGATGTGCCAGTTGAAAAGAAATGTGACGGGGAATAGAAACGACGAAAATGTCCTTGTGGTTCCTCTTGCTGCAAACTGTGGCGGTAGACAAGAAGCGACGCAGGCATGTTCACCTGTGTCGATGCCGACCGTGCCGCCAGAGGTGCGGTGCTCTCTCGCCGATATTACCGCCGCCCCCGGTGCCAAGGAGGGAGCAAGAGGCAAGGAAGAAGCCGATACCGATGTGGGTTGCTCTGTGGAATTCAGCCCGGTTCTAGCCACACGGCCTTGGGTGCATGGCGCTCCCGTCACGGGTCTGCAGGGCCACGAAGATAATCAAACGAGGGGGAATATGGTGAAGAGCGAAGAGGAGGGCACCACTGACTTCTGTGAGGAGCTCATTGGGGATGTGGGTCGACCGATCGGGGGTGAAGTGGAGGATGGGGCGGCAGCTGTGACGGAGTGGCAACCGCCAGCGCTGGCCGAATTTACCACGCCGCCCAATTCTTCCACGAAGGCGGTGGCGTTGATGATGGGAGGTGACGGTCTCTCTTCGAGTGAAAGGGTAAAAATGGAGGTGCTGGCTGTGCCTTCTTGTGCCACATCCCTGCCTAAACGCCGCGACATGGCGGTGCTACTCCCGTCCGGTTTCACTGATTCCTTGGGTTTGTCACATGAGTCTCCGTTTCTGGCGGGCACGGACGTCATCGGTGGCGATAGAGAGGAGAAGGAAGAAGAGGAGGAAAAGGTGGAGACATCTGTGGCCCACTTTACTCCCCTGGTCTCACGTGGATCACCAGGTGAATGCAGGCGACGGATGCAACTCTCGCCTGAGCTGCAAGAGCTGATGAACGCCACTCGTCTTCGTTCTGTTCCCAATCAGACCCCCTCAGTGCTCACTGATACGTGCGGCGCCCTGTTGCGGCCACTAGAGGGCAAAGAGGGGAAGGAGAAGGATGGAAAAAAGAGGAGCAAAACACTGGCGCGGGGTGTGGCGGGCCGGACGTTGATAGTTGACAAAGCCGATTCCGTTGACGGTTCATTGCAGCTACCGAAGGGACGCCAATACACCACCGGAGTGGTAGCAGCAGAAAAAGACAAGGCCATTGTGGCGAGGAAAACCTTTGGGCTCAAAGCCAAAGGTCCCTCCATGTCTTCTTCTTCTCCTCCTCCACCTCCTTCCCCCAGATCTCCGCGATGTGTTTCTGCGCGGTCGGTCATGGCGGCGCGCGCGAAGCCTGTTCTTACGCCGTACACGAAGTCCTTCTCGTACGTCTTGCAAAAGGAAGCGCGACGGAAGTGTTTGTGCTATGACGTGGATGCTGATGTTGGAGTGCGCACGAGGATTCCCGATGGCGAGCCGAGGGGTGCTACAGCGAGCTCCACGCGACAGGCGTCCCCGTTGACGGTGGCGGGGCGGGGAACGTCATCTTCCCTATCACCATCACCAGCAGCAGCGGCAGGAAAAGGGGGAATGACATCTTGTGAGAGAGAGCCAACAGCCCTTGAGGAGGTGCCAAAGCAAATGCCTTTTTTTGTTTCCACCAGTACATTTGTTTGCACCCCGGAGAAAAAAGAAGCGTGGGTGCATAGAGGGCAGGGATGGGAAGTGGAGGAGGAGAACACCACGCCTCTGCAGGTACGCAGTAGTACCGCTTCTTCGCACGTGGGACGTCATGTGCAGGCGGGGCTCGGGACTGGACTTCCCAAGGGGCGTGCAAGCGATACTGCTGTCTCTGGAGCGTACGGGATGGAAAAGACTCCCGATTGTGGCTTCTCCCTGCCACCCACGCCAAGGCGATGGTCAGAGAACCCCGTCTACGAAATTGCCGCTCATGCTCCCTCCAGACGGAATTCCACACGAGCGCCAAGCGAGGCAAGCGTGGGTGCGGCGCCACCCATTGAACCTTCTTCACGGCGAGATGGTCTTTCCACAGCTGCGTTGCTCTGCGGGGACGATGAGTGGGCTACCCAGGCAAAGATGGATGTGATGTCTGCCTCAACAGAAACAGTGGAACCCGTAATGGGTGCTGATGTGGAAGTGACGCGATGTGGTGCTCTCACATCCCTGTCGCAGCGCTGCCACCGCCAGCTGCTTCCTTTCCCTTCACACTTGGACGAAGAATTTGGGGCGGCGGCGCTGCGTTTCCAGAGCAATGGGTCGGACTCTAACGTGCTTGCGCAGCAGAAGCCGCACTGTGACCGTCAGTGTGACGCACAGAACCCAACTAAAAGGGTGCCCTCCCATGGCGCTCCCCGGGTTGCGATTGTTGAAGACTTGGTGCGCCGCGCCTGTGAAACACCCGCGCAGCGCGAGGCGGTGGTGGCGAAGTATTTGCGACCGGATGAGCAGTTGCTGTGGCGGTCTCTTAAGGAAACCCTCACGTCCCTGCAGCTGCGCTCTGCGGATTTCGCGAGACAAATGAGCGAATGGGACGCACAGCATCCGGTTGTGTCGAGTGACACACAAAAAAAGCTGCAGCTCGTTCGGACCAAGAAGAAACTCGCGGCAGCCGAATGGGAATATGTGGAGAAGTCATGCTGGAAGTATTTTAGGGCGCAACTGGTGCAGGGGGGGAAAGATCCTCTAGGTGTTGCTCTGCTGCAGAGGTTGTGGCAGGCACCCTGAGTAGCGAGCAAGCAAGCAATGAATATATATATATATATATTCTTTTTTAGTGGGGTGGAGGTGGAAGGAGGAGTGCAGTTCTTGCGGTTGGTTCCGTGTACTTTTTTTTTTTTCCCGTCGTGATTGAACGAAGCACAGGAAGATATATATGTGCATTTGGCGTTTGCTTAAGTGGGGAGGGAGGGAGAAAGAAAAGGGAGCATTGTGGTCCGAGGCCGACATGTCTGCGCCTTGTGAGTTGTTGTTCTCACCCATACTTCTTTTCTACTAATGTATTCTCTGTGTAGAGCGGTTCCGGTTCGAATTGGGGAAACGGGGGTAGTGATCCACATTTGGTGCATTGGCACCTTCGTTCCTGCAGCGTGTTTGGGGTGGAAACGCAGACAGAGGAGGATCAGAAGGGCTGTAGAGGTGGAAGCCGTCTTGAGGGGGGTGTAAATGGGCGGCGATGAGGTTGCAGCCGCAGGTGATGCTCTGGGGTTCACTGATGTGCCACTTCAAGTCATTCAGCTCTCGGACCGGCTTCTGAAGTATCTCCATGTCCCTCCAAAGGTGGCGTCCGGTCTTCGACCTGTTTTTGCCTGCTCCGTGAGCCGTTTTGCATCTGGGGGCCTCAAAAGCTGGCTGTCGCGCGCGCTCGTTGTCACGGAGACGGGTCAGGTGCTGCTTTTCGACACCAAAGACGGACGCGTCACCCATGAAGCTTCTCTGCGCCTACAGGGGCCTATACCTGCTTCAGAGGAGTCCAGGCCACTTGTACACATGGTGCTGGAGGCGCAGGGATTGAAGACAAAAACAACAACAACAATATGGTTGAGGATCACTGTGAATGATTCATCGCCATTTGCCGCGGTTCTTCGCTTCCAGGGGGCATTTGAGATGCTACCGACGGCACTCTTACGGGTGATTCGACATTTTGTGCCCAGCGAGCGTGTGGTGGTGCGGAAGTGCATGCAGCAGGGACCGATTTCAAAGTTCATCCCAAAAGAATTGCACAGTATACCACGTGCAAAGTACGGTAGTGGCGGTGCTGCTGCTGCTGCTGTTTCCGGTAGCTCGCGCGGGATTCCGTCGACGTTACGCTCCTCAGCGGCGCTATACATGATGCAAGCTGTTTTGGAGGAGCGGAAGCGGCTGAAGGTGCTCCGTGCCGAGACGGAGAAGCGGCGAAAGGCACAAGGTGAGGCGGTCTGTGCTGAGAAGGATGAAACAATGCCTGCTGTTCCTCCCCTCGTCGCAGAAGAATTTGCTCTGCCACACGATCGTTCCAGCTCGAGCACTGCGATCTCGCACCAGAAGGAGGCGCACAGCGTCTGGTGTGATGAGGAGGGGATGCCACAGTCCCCACCTCCCGTGGACGGACAGCAGTCGGAGCCGTCGCTGCGAGAGCACCATACACCCGCTGAGGTGGCGCCAAGTGAAGCATTGTGGGCGGAAGAGGTGGAGGCTCCGCTGATGGGCATCTCCCCACCATTCACAAACAACCAGTGCGCGCAGCCGAGCGGAGGGGTGCTGGAGGACAGCTCTGGTGCTGGAACAATCCCAACGGCGGCGGCGGCAGCACCAGCAGAGAGTTCGATTAATGCGTTGGGATGGGGAGGCCCTCCAGAAAAGATTGAACCTCCAGGGCAAGCGCCACCGTGGAACGCCACCGGAGCAAACGGCGACAAAGAATTAATGCCAGATGCGCCGAAGGAGGAAGAGGAAGAAGAAGAAGAAAAAGTGGCGGTGGCCGAGCTCCCGAAAAGTGTTGAGACAAAAGACGATGAAAGTTGGAACTTTCAACGACAGCAACCGCAATTCGCTCCAATGGTTGAGACACCGCCAGCGTCAGTGGAGTGCGGCGCAGATGGCGAGAAGCGCGAGGATCCGCTGCTCCCAGCTTGTGTGAGGAGCGATGCAGTGGTGATGCCTGCCGTCAGAGTGCTGGTTGACTTTGGAGACAACGGCTCGGCTATTCCAGACGAGAATGCGATGGAGTTCGAGGGAGTGAATGTTCCGCCGCCGCTGCCCCCTCCAGCGTTTCTACGCAGGGATCAAGATAGAAAAGACAACGCGCTTTTACCGCCCGTGAATGGGCACAGCGTCTCCGTAGAATCATCTGCACCCAATGATGCCACGGCTATCAATCTGACACCCCTGCAGGAAGACCTCGTTGCAGGGGCTCTGCGGGCGAATGGAGATAACATTTTGTCTGTGTACTCCCCCAAGCATCGACTGGCAAACTATCGCACTCACGCCTTGGGAGTCTGCGACGAGGATCGAGCGTGGCGATGCGCCTACGAAGGCAATGTTGGAAGGAAGAGCGAGGCACGTGGATGCAGGAAACCAGTGACGGAGATGTACTCTCGTGGAGTCATCACCCCGCTTCACCAGCTTGGCGCAAGCAAATACACCTCTGCGAGAGTCGCTGTCGACCTACGCGATCCCCATTGTGGCGGCGGTGGTGGTGGCCTCGCTGAGATAGTCTAGGTGTACCCACGCATGTTTGTTCAGTATCATCGAGTCAGCTCCGCATTGTCTTGTAATATATATATATATATATATTCCGTATCGCTATTTAATTTTTATTTCCCCATCACGAAATTACACGCGCACGCACTCTTTCCTTTCTTCCTTATATATACACACGCACCGAGAGAGAAAGAGAGAGGGAGGGAGGAAAAAAAAAAGGGGGGGTGGGGGGATGTATGCACTACGGCATTGGCCATCATCCCTCCACGCACAATGCGTGGCCTGAAGAGGACTCTTGTACCCACTCTCCGCCTCGGTATGTCCGTGCACGCTGCCTCTTTAACACAGTTGTTGTTGCTGTTGTTGTTGTTTGTGTGTCTTTGTTTGGTTATTCAGGGGGAGAATCATCGTGCGGATGATACTGTTTTTTTTTTTTTTTGCGTCTGGTATTTTTCTTTCTTGTATTTCCTGTTCTTTGTGGTTGTCCTCGTCTAAGCGAGGGAAAGCGAGTAAACCAAGCAAACGAAAGGGGAAATCGACGGTAAGGGTTAGTTAGGTGTATAGTAGAAATGTCGGGATCGCATCACATGTACACAAAGTTGGGCCGACCAATACCGCCCCCGCCGAAGAGGACTCCGCAGCGCCACTCAAGTGTCTGTCGAACACCAACACGGCGGTGTCGCCCTTCCGAGAGGCGGGTGAAGGCATTCTCGGAGAGGAGTCGGTCGAATCCTCGTGATGGTTGGGTCGTTTCCACCCGTGGTGAGCGCGAAACGAGCCCATGTGCCCCAGCGTCAAGCCGCACCCGACTCCTGATTGAGAACGGCAGGCGTTCACAACACCAGCAGATGGATGGAAAATGTGTGTCGCCATGGTTTTCTTCCGGTTGTGGTTCAAACAGGAACAGTCGCCCGGAGGATTGGCAGCTGTCAACAGTGGTCGACGATCGCCAGCGTCATGGCCAGTCGCGGGCTCACAATGCCGGCGGCGCTGCCCTTGTCTCACACCCCAACCGATCCTTTTCCCCGCAGGGGAGTGAGTATTATGAGCAGGCCTCGATCACAGAGCGTTTGCGCTCTTCTATGTCGTGTGGTTATAGTCCTCAGCGAGGACGTCAAGGCCACGCAGTGGTGGGCACTGAACTCATGGCACGGATGCCGCGACTTCAGGGCACCCGGCAAACCTCGAGAAACCGAGACAGGATGACGTTGGAACGCTTTATTCAAAGCCAGCCTGCGCAATCTCGACAGGAGATGTTGGCGATTCTTGAAGAGTACAGGGGCCGGGAGGAGCAACTCTGTGACGCATTAAATGACGCATACGGGGATACCTGGGTTGTGCCTCTAAAGAGTTCTAGCCCCACCAACAACCGTCATTTCAAGACAAGTCCAGAGGGCGCTGCTCATGAGAAAAGTCAAAGCATTCTAACGTTCAAGGGAAGGGACGTTGACGTGAACAAGGTGAGGTATGTCGAGGCAGCAGACCGCAGCAGCAGCTACGAGGATATGAATGCTACCCGAGACGGCCAGCACATGTCATCGAAATTCATTCACAGTGCTCAGTCAAGCCCATCCCGACCCCAGAGGAACTTTAAGATGGCCGGGTGTCATCAAACATGCTCCGACTTTGCCATGTCCCACCGCAGCGAAGGGACCAATCGGAACAGGAGTCTTGAAATGGAGCACTACGAAGACGATGTGAGTCCACACCCTCGTCGTAATCACGCTGGTGCCTCGGTGCCCCGCGTTGGTACTGTGCTTGAATACCGTGAGAGGTCACCACGCTCTGGTGGCATGTTGACACCGCCACTCCCGCATGACCTACTCGCTTGCTGAGAGGAAGGGTGTGTGTGTGTGTTTGTGTGTGTGTGTGCCACCTTCCGGAGCTGAAGGAAGTGTACACAAACGTACCAGAGAACTTCTAGCCCACTCACTATTATGAATATCAACAAAAGGACGGAAGAGAAATTCATCTTTTTTTTTTTTGTCATCTTCTCTTTCTTTGCCCCACCACCTGCTGCACCTGCATCAATATGTGTCATCGTCCCCTTCTCTATTCCACCCCGCCTGTACTCCACATCCCCTGCAGTTGTCGGCACTTCACGCAGTATCTTGGTAGGCACTGGGTCTGTGCATGCATACATACATAAATATATATGTGTCTGTGTGTGTGTGTGTTTGTACATATTTTGATATTTCTATGCACGCACCACTTTGCTAAATATTTGTTTTTTTTTTTTGTTGTTGTTGTTGTTTTTGAGGCGGAGGGGGGTCGTTGGTGGACGAAATTTTCTTTTTCTTTTTTTCGCAATTGCTGAATGAATGAAATACGCGGGCGACGACAACGACAGCACCAGCAAGAGAGGGATGTGCTGGAACCCTAAAAGAAAAAGAAAAAAAAAAGGGGGGGGGGAGCCTCACTTATTGTCGTAGCTGTACGCCTTCTTATTGCGTCTCTACACGCGTGAGAAGGTGGTGGGAAGTGAAGTGGAGCGAAGCCAGACGGAGTGTAGTTGAGAGAAGAGATGGAGGTACACGATTCGGCATGCATACGTATATTTATATGCATATACGTCTGTGTGTGTGTGTGTGTGTGTGTGTGTGTGTATGCGCCTCCGGTAGAATAGAGCGTTGGAAAGGTGACACACCGATTTGTTGTTTGCTTTTGTTTTTTGTTGTTGTTGGGTGGCGGAGTTCTGGACACGCCTCTAGAGAAAAATGAAGGCACTGGGTGCGTTAGAGCAGAAGAAGAAAAAAAAAAAGAGAGAGGGAGAGGGATTTCACGTTGCACGCGTGTGTGTGTGTGTGTGTGTGTGTGGGAAGCAAACAGGACGCACTCCTCCTCTTCTTCCTTTCCACACGTATATTTAGACATTCCATTTGGCGCTGTGAACGGATTCCACCACCACACTTGGAACGGCTCCCACTTCACATCTCTGATCTTATGTTTGCCCTTTTTGCCCCCTTCTTCTTATTCTTCTTCTTCTTCTTGGGGATGTGTGCGTCGAAGGAAAGAAGAGCCCGGGTGAAACGCACACCGGAGCGATGCGCTCGCACACACACAAACATGTGGCATTGTTTGCCTTTGCGTTGGTTCTTTCCGCGCTTGCTTTCCTGCAGGTGTCATCCGCCCAGGGAAGTCTGGGTGCAGTGATGAAGGAACTCATCTTGTCGGAGGAGCGAAGCCCGGTGGAACAGCTGCGACGGCCAAATATGCGGTGGCGCGTTGCCTCCCGCGCACGAGGCTCGGTGGAGTGGAAAGACCTCGGCGAGACGCATGTCAGCGCACCCGTGGGGGAGCGTGTGGTGACTATGCATCTCGCGCAGCGGCTGGCGGCGTTGCAGTGCGAGGAATGGGGGAGGAAAGCGGGTGGGTTCCGTCGTGGGCGGTGTGCACTTCAGCCTTCTACCACAGCAGAGTCGGAGGAGGACATCTTCTTTGAATACCGTCTGACTTCGGTGCGCAACAAGGGCGATTATGCGGAGAAGACGGTTGAGAGGTCGCACGTATGCAAGCTCTACCAGGAGAGCGCCACTGACGACAATAAGGTAGAAGTGGGAACCGTCACATTCAGTGACGAGGAGGAGGAGGAGGAGGAGGAGGATGTGGGGGGATCAAGCGTTGTTTTCATTCTGCAGTTCCACACCACTGGACAGGTAGGCGACGTCACCTCATGGCTGCCTGCTGCATTGAGGATCACGGGGCTTTCAGTGGATGAGGTGCAGCTACGGAGGCGGAGGGAACGTGCGTCGTCCTCAATGGCAGGGCGGTGGGGGTACCCGCTACTTCTGGTCGCCTCGCTCTACGCGGGCCTCTTCATCCTGGCGAAGGTGGCCAACCCCAAGAAGTCCCTTGCAGCGACGCCAAAGCAAGCCTAGCAATCCGCACAGCCATCGCTCTCACACATCCACCGCCCGTCTACCCCTGCATTGGGATCCCACACTGGGGTGCGGTGAAATGAAGGCACCCCATACAAACGAATGGTGTGTGCGTGTGTGTGGAGGATGCCTCCTCGTTGAACTTTCATTTGCTCCCGCCCTCCAGATCTCCACACATTACACACCCCCACTGAGTGAGTTTATACTCGCCAGCCTCTTCTTTTCCTTCTTCACCCACACACTCTTTCTTGCGTGCACACACACATACACCGAGAGAGAGAGAGAGAGAGCGAGCGAGAGGAGAGAACAAAAAAAAAAAGATTTTTTTTTTTTTTTACAGTCGGGTAAACACGAGCCACTTTTTTTTTAAGAAAACAATTTTCATTCAGCACGCATCATCATGGTTGGTGCACCCGTGGAGACTTTGACGATTGCTCAGATTAAGGACGAGTTGCGCACGCTCTATGGCGTCAAGGACTTCTCGGATTGCCTGGAGCAGAAGGATCTGCAAGCCAAACTTACCACAACACGCGACACGCAGCTGATAACTCACGGGCTTCGGTACGGTCCCCTCCTGCAGATCGGCAACAAACGAAACCCCACTGGTGTTGTGACGCTCTCACATGGACTGGGAGACTCAGCACAGGGGTGGGAAGATGTCGCGTCGGATTTAGCGAGCCGTCTTCCACACCTGCTGTTCCTTCTTCCAACAGCCCCAATGAGAAGTGTGACCATCAACGGCGGCTCGCGGATGAATGCCTGGTACGACATCAAAGACATGATCAGTGAGTCGGTGACGGCCCGTCAAGATGGGGAGGCGGTGATGATGTCCGCTGACTACATCAAAAGCCTGGCATACACCTCAACGCAGCGCTATCGCATTCCCAATCATCGTGTTGTGTACGCTGGTTTTTCTCAGGGTGCGGCGATATCTCTTGCGACAGGACTCACATCCCGCATCGCCCCGGCTGGTGTGGTGGTTCTGTCAGGCTACCTGGCCGGGGGCAATGAGGTGTTGTCGCGCCTGCTTAATAAACACAGCCCCATTCTCATGTGCCACGGCACACATGACCCTATTGTGCCCTTTAATGCGGCGCAGCAGACAAAGAAAGTGCTGCAGGATGCTGGCGTGATGGACGTCACGCTGAAATCGTACCCAATGGAGCATTCGGCACTCCCCGATGAGATTAACGACTTTGCAAGCTTCCTGCGACAAGTGTTACCACAGGAGTAGTCAAGGTCATCGCCGGAGCGGCCTCAGAAAAAATTTTTTTATAGCTTATTGGTAGGGAAGGAGGGATCTGTGCGTAGGCCATTAGATGAGCCCCTTTGTGGTGTCACCTTTATGCTTGCTGCGGTGACTGCTGTGGATGATTTTTGTTGTTGTTGTTGTTGTTGTTTCTCTGCTACGCTATTCTCCCCTTCCTTCTCGTCTTATTTTCTTACCTTGTGGCTGTGTGTCTCAGAGGCGTTGCATGACCAGCAGCAGCGGCAGCGGCAGCAGCAGCAGGAGGAGTGTCGTCGCCATACAGGTAGGTGGGTTAGAACGAAAGAAATAGGCGTTGCCACCTGGGGCATACGGTGAAACCATTTCCTCTAGTGGTCAAGGAGACAAATGATGCAGCGCTCCGCCGCGCGATTGGTAGTTGGTATCTTTTGCCCCACCACTGCTCCACTGCGTAGTGGCTACAAGTACTTTGAGGACATGTTCCCCAAGCACGAACCGGCGCCTCGCTACGCGACGTACGAGGAGCAGGCCCTCGGTGCCAGTGTGAAGAACCTTGAGCCGAAGAAGCAGATGTCAGAGTCGGAGAAGCTGCATCACCTGCACGAATGGAAGAAAGAGGGCGATGGCCTCACGCCTCCACCGGAGTTTGGATGGCCGGAGGAATGGGGCCCGGAACCCGGAGAGGAGGGCCACAGCGAATGGTACAAGAAGAACCGCATGTACATGTCGTACGAGGAGAAATCCAA
Source organism: Trypanosoma scelopori (assembly GCA_030849745.1). Taxonomy (NCBI): domain Eukaryota; phylum Euglenozoa; class Kinetoplastea; order Trypanosomatida; family Trypanosomatidae; genus Trypanosoma; species Trypanosoma scelopori. Next base: position 21,067 of record JASANX010001034.1, read on the forward strand.
GTACGACCTCCGCATGGGAGTCCCCGTGGAGAAGAATTCCATGCGTCATCAGGAGATGCCGTACCACAAACGCATGAAGGCCGCCTACTACAACCTACAGGAGGAAAAGCCGCAGTGGTTTGATCCACGGCAGCGCAAGTACTGGGCACGCTACTCGTATGAGGACCAGCGGGATTCCGTCGCCAAGTCACGTGATGACTACATGAAGGAGTGGATGGAAAAGCCGGATGTGACGCAGGAGAACGTGGCGAAAAAAATAGGGGACTACAATGGCACGGCGAAGCACCAGAAGGTTAAACCCGTGCAGCGGCGGCCCGAGTGGGAATTGGCGCCACTGCAGGGGCAGGGAAATGACTGAAGGGGTTCACACACGCACACGTATATATACATATATATATATATTTTTTTTTTTGAAGGAAACGCAAAAAGAAGGTGGAGGTGGAGAGGGTTGCGACTGAATTTGTCGTTTGCTCGTCTTGATGCATTGAACCCTGGGAACATAATCCCATTCCAACAGGTAAGTATATATATATATATATTTTTTTTTGCTTTTAATTTGATTGCACTCCGTTGCGCAACAAAATAAATAAATAAATAAAGAGGCAAAGGAACACCAGAGGCAAGCGAAGGGGTGGGAATTAGATGCTGCGCTTCATCTCTCTTGGTGGGGGCGTGGTGGCAGCGGGCACGGCAGGGATGCTGCGCCACCAGACCTCCGTTCCAGCAGCGAGGCGTTCAGAGAAAGAGAAGCCGACGAAGATTCATGCTTTGAGCGCCAGCACGGCAGATGCCTCTGCGTACGCTGGTGGTGATGACCTCGCGGGTTACTCCTCGCTACGGCATATGGGGTATCTCCTGTTGCACAGCCGCCGCTTGTGGGTTCCGGTGATCATGGCTGCAGTAAACTACGCCGCCGCACCGTTTGTTCTGACGTCATGGGTCACGCAAGGCTTCTATTGGAGTCTATGTGTAATGCTTCAGCGTCTGTGTGTGCGGGGAAGGATGAATGGGATTTGCAAGGATCTCTCTGGCTACACCTGCGTGATCACGGGTGGCACCAGTGGGATCGGCCTCTACACCGTGATGCAGCTTTTCAATATGGGTGCTCACGTCGTCATTGCGGCCCGCCCTGGGCGGGAAGAAGCAACACGGGAGTACATGAAGTTGCACTGTCACTGTGAGAGGGATACCATGTCGGAGGCGCTGGACAAACGCCTGACGTTTGTTCCGTTGGATTTGTCCGATCAACTTGATGTGATGGCCTGCGCCGCGCGCATCAAGGGGATGTTTGACGACCGCATCGACCTGCTGGTGAACTGTGCCGCCGTCTGGCGCGAGGATCCCATGGTGACGAAGCAGGGATTTGAGGAGCACATCGGCGTGAATTTCCTCGGTCCTTTTCATCTGACGGAGGCGCTCCTTCCATCGCTGCGCCGATCACGACTTGGCGGCCGCGTTGTGTATGTGACGTGTGCCTCGCACAACGGGGTTCACAAGGCAAACATTGTGAAGGAGCGCATGTTACCAAAGCCGTCGCTCGATGAGCCACAGCTGACGGCGCGCCGTTACAGTGCCTCCAAATTGGGCAACGTATACCATGCACAATCCATCGCCGCACGGCGATACGAGGGTGTGCCCCTCAATCAGCCTTCCGAGTTACGCCCTGTGGATGTGTGCATGTGCGATCCTGGATTCTGCGCGACGAACCTCTCCAATCTGGAGGGACCGCCGCTGCTCGGAACGGGTATTCTCGCACGCACGCTACGCTCACTCTGGATAAAAGATGGATACGAGGGTAGCCAGACAGTAGTGAACTGCTGTGTGCGGGACGACGTTGAGAATGGTGGCTACTACGCAGAATGTACACTGATGCCTTCCGGTCTCAGTCGCCGCTCACATGACCCGGTTAGCCGTGATGAGGTAGTGCATTGGGCGATGGCGAAGACAATCGCGAAGTACTACACAGTAAAGTCATGAGCAGCAATTAAGAGAAGGCTGTGAATAGTACCTCGCCCAGGGTAAGTGAAGGTGTGAAGTAAAGAAGAAGTTTTTGATCGACACAAAACTCCCGCGATGAATTCTGTGTGTGCGGTGTCGGTTCATTATTTCTATTTGTGTACAAACACCCTTCTGCAACCTTGCCTTCGGGTTTGCTTTCTCCTCCCTTTGTTCTCGTTCCCTTCTTTAGGGAGGGGCTGTCTGTTTGTCTTGCTGCTGCTGCTGCTGATCGTGGTGGTGGTGGTGGTGGTGGGAGTAGAGTAGGAGGGGATGTCGTACGCCTCACAATGGCGCCGTGCTGCCATTGCCGCAGTCCCTGCATCCGTTGGTCTCGTCACACCCATAAACTCTCTGAAGGGTAGGCGTTGGTATCACCTGCAGACTCCGCGCCTTCTGCGGCCGCGCAAGTTGTCGCAGGCAAAGCAGGAACCGCTATTCCCCGGTTTGCATCGCTCGGTGCAGATGTTTGAGGGTGAACACACGTACAACTACGGGCGGCATACCTTCACGATCATCCGCGAAGGGTCCACGTTCATCATATTGCCGTTTGGTTGCATCGTCGCATATTCCGCCTCGTTTATTAGCAGCCTTCCCGTGGTGCCGCTCGAGTTTCAAGCACTATACCTGGCTCTGCTCTTGGTGTTTTCCCGCCTGTACGCGCGCGGCAGGCGCTGCAGGGTGCATAAGAACTTGACCGGTCGCCACGTTGTTATTACGGGTGGCACGAGTGGAATTGGGCGGGAAACGGCAGCGCAATTGGCCGCGATGGGCGCCAATGTGACGGTGCTGTCGCGTAACGGGTCTCATGTGGATCGCGCGATGGCATATATTAGGCAGTTTGCGTCCTGTGAGGAGCAGCAGCAGCAGATCCGCTTCACCGCATTAGACCTTGCCGACTTTGTCTCCGTGTCGGACTACTGCAGGCGCGCACAACAACAACGGATGCGAGTGGACATTCTTGTAAACAATGCAGGGGTGATGCGGCAGAAGCAGGTGATGTCGCGCTTTGGTGATGATGAGCAACTCGCTGTCAACATTCTGGGGCCGTTCCTGCTCACCGAGGGACTGCTGCCGCTCATTTCGGAAACTGGCGGTCGCGTAGTGTATGTTGCGTGCTCCGCACACGTCGCGGTGAAGGGCAATATCGTCTCGACTTACCTCTCGGGGCGCGGGCTGTGGTCGCCGCGTGTAAGAGACAAGTTTGACGGACTTGAGCAGTATGGGTTTACGAAACTGGGCTGCATCTACCACGCGCAGGATCTGGCGCTTCGTTCCTACACCAGTGCGCCAAGTTTGTCGGCGCGCCTCGGGTCTGGCAGCAGCAGCAGCAGCAGTGGTGGTGGTGGTGGTGGTGGTAACAACAGCAGTAGAGGCGGCAATGCGCCACGGTACACTGCATGTGTCACGGTTCCCGGTGCTGTTGTGACGAACCTATATCGCCATGTCCCTCTGGCTGCGACGTTTCGGTGGGGGCGGTACCTCTACCTGCTCTTCATGCGAACGGCGAGAGAGGGAAGTCAAGTGGTGGTGGATTGCTGTGTGCGGGAACAGCTGATGAATGGTGGATATTACCAAAACTGCTGCTACTGTCCAACGGGCCTCTCCGCCGCCGCTTGCAATGTGGATGAGCGGAAGAGTGTGCTGGGATGGGTGCGGCGCAAAATGCAGCCGTACATGCGGTGGGAAAGTTGAGTAGCACACAGGGGAGAAGGGGACGCTTCATCGTGCGTGTTTTTTTTTTTTTTTTTTTTCTTGGGGGTGGGGGGTTGTGAATGCGTGTTGCACGTCTTGCTCTGAGGCGGTGGCTGCTGCTGTTGCTGTGCGATGTGGACGAGGCGCTCCATTGCGTCAGGATCTGCGGTCCGCGTGTGTTACATTTCCCCTTTGCTTGTCCGCCACTGCCATTTCCATCGTCATTGTTACTACTGTTGTAGTTGGGAGGGGATGAATGACAATGCCTGAGGGTTGCCTTCACCAACTCGCTCGCTTCTCTCGTTTGCTGCCGTCTTCTTCCTTTCCTGCAATGACAGGAAGCGCAGCAGAAGGTACATTTTAGAGGAAGTTCTTTCTTTCTTGTGTGTATATATATATATATATATATATATTTCTACATTTAAATCGAAGCACACGCTGATGGTAAAGGTGTCACATGAAGAGTCTCAGCGCATCAAGACAGCGTTTCTGTCGTATGCGCAGGGTCAACCGAAGGTCTCAGAGGCGATGATCGATCAGCTCATATGTGGCGCCGTCCCAGGGCTTTCGTGGGAGCAGCTGCAGGAGCGGAAGAAGGGCCGCGGGGGAGCGGATGGATTCGACCGCAGCGCCTTCTTTGCGCTTGTCGTGTCAGACGAGCAGTATGTACGCTTCATCGCGCAGCACTTCCCGTGCGCACCGGAGGAGGAGAAGCCGCCGGAGGTAGACGTTTTGGCGCTCAAAACGCAAAAGGGGTTCTGAGCCTCCGCACGCCCGTGACAGCAGCAATGCTGGTGACAATGATATGGATAGTGCATGCATCTCCCTCTCCCTCTCCCTCTCTCTTTCTGTATATATGTGTGTGTGGAGATGAAGAAAAGGCAAAATAGCGGGAAAGACGTGTGAGGAGCAAACACACGCTGGTGTGAAGATGCAGTGGGATCATTTATCTTCTTTTTTTTTTTTTGCTTTGCGCGGATGGGCACCCGCATTGCTGCAACTTTCCCCTCGTCTCTCATACTTGTATCTGCGTGCATGTAAATATACATTTATATTTTTATTTAGAGGGAGATAGGTGCGTGCAACGGCGTCAAATGGAAGACAATTTGGCTGCGGAAATCGCCAGAATAGAGGCGGAACTTGAGGCGGAGCGGCAATACCGCGAGCAACAACAACAACAACAACAGCTGCAGCAGCAGCAGCAGCAGCAGCAGCAACCGCATTTGGGCTCGCAGGGGGTCATGCCCACCCTCGGCGTGTCCCAGGGTCAGCAGCAACCGCAGCAGTTCTCTCATCCGCAGACGGGGACAAATCACATGGCAGCGGTGCAGCATCCACATCATCATCATCATCCGCAGTCGCTGCAGCACGGAGTCTCTGGCGTGTCTGTTCCAACGTCGGGGCAGCCGCATCAGTTCTCGAAGGAAAGCGATGCCCGCTCCGTCTTTGTCGGTAACCTGCCGAAGGGCGAGAACGGTGGCCCAACATCCACACCGGAGGAGTTGGCGCAGTTCTTCGCCGACTGTGGACCGATCCTGAACTGCACGCTGCTGCGCGACCGTGCGACCGGTGAGCTGAAGGGCACCGCGTACGTGGAGTTCGCCACCTACACCGGCATGGGGAAGGCCATCGACACGAAGAACAACTCGAACTTCAAGGGAAGTACCATCATTGTATGTTGTGCGTGAGCTCCACCCACCCCTCCCACACACACACACACACCCCTCTCTTGTACGCCGCACGGTGCACCCCTCTCACTCACGTGTAAACAAGCGGAGGGGAGCAGAGCAGAGCAGAGCAGAGCAGTGAAGTGAAGTGAAGGCGCTAATAAGAAACACACAACGGCATCTTAAAACAAACAAATAACCCCAAATTCAAATTTAAAAAGAAATAGACAAAGATTAACAAAAACAACTATAAAAAAAAAAACCAACAACAACAACAAAAAAAAAAGAACAAGTGGGGATTCACAATCAAAAGTAGCCCATTTGCACCGAATACATACATACATGCACGGGGTGAATTGAGGGATTACGTCTGCTGATCACTTACACATATACGCTAGATCATCTTGAAGCGGACATACACACATACACACACATGCAGGGATAGAGATACACACTAGATGCACTACGATATGCCGTTAGGAGCCGCACATTCCTTCTTTTCTCTCTTTGCTCTGCTCTGCTCTGCTCTCTTTCGTTTCCGCCTCTCTTATTTTTTTTTTTAAGATTCACTCCCATTCTCTGATGCATCTCAAGTGACTTGAAATCTTCTTCTCTTCCCTCCTTGCGGTGTGCGTAGGTGACAAAAAAGCGTTCGGCATTCCGCCCAGAGCGGGCGCGTGGCGGTAGAGGTGGTGGTGGTGGTGGCGGACGCGGCGGCGCTGTTGCTGCAGCGGATCCGTATCAAGCCATGATGGCCCTCATGGGGATGATGGCAGGCAGCGCAATGGTGCAACGTGGTGGCAGAGGTGGTGGTGGTCGTGGTGGACGCGGCCGAGGGTCGTCAAGTGGTCACGCACCTGCTGCTAATAGCTTTCAGCCATTCCAGTAATGCCTGGATTACAGAGCTGATTAGTAAATTGGTATATATGTATATATATATACATATATGCATTAAGAGGGAAATAAGAGGTGGAAATTTGTGTTTGTGTGTTTGTGTGTTTGTGTGTGTGTAACGGCATGAGGGAAGTATTGTTGAGTATTGTAACACCGCCTGCATCATACGCCTCGTGAAGTCATGTGTGTCTTGTGTTGTTGCTCTCCTCTCTTATGTTCTCTTAAATCCCGTGCAAATGGTGTGGCGCATCTCTCCCACTTTTCTTCCACCTCCTTTTTTTTTTTTTGCTTTCGTGTGTGTGTGTGTGCGTGTCTCTCTCACACTCCCACTCTCTCGCTTGCCGCCGCCGCTTTTCCTGCGGACCGCCACACACACACACACGCACGCAGAGTGAAGGTGCTTCGTCGAGGCAAATAAAAACAGGGGAGAGACAGACAGACAGCCGCGGAGAGCGATTGAAAATGGCCACGGTAGACACCGAAGGGAAATGGGTCTGGCTCCTCACGCTGCAGTATGCCTACATCACCACGAAGGAGTACATTAAACTGGGCTGCTCGCTGGGCGCCGTTCAGACGCGCTCTTCCATGCGAAGAATAAAGCTTGCGTTGAGGAACGCATGGCAAATTGCTCTCATATACACATCGTGTTGGTGGTTCAGCAGCAGCAGCAGCAGCAGCAGCAGCTCGCAAAGTACTGTTGAAGAACACCTTCACCAGATTATTAGCGAGATTGCGGACATCGCACAAATCTCTCACGGACAGTCAATAAGCACGAAGGTGCTTTCAGTATTTCGTGAGCAGGCTGTGCTTGTTGCTGCTGCGCCAACGAAGCACCAGGTGGTCTTTGCGATGGCGAAGACCGATGCAGCTTTGGCCGATATGAAACTCCGCGGTGCGCCGGCCTATGTTACATACTTTGAGGCGATAACGCTGACGAATTTGTTGAGCGAGACCCTTGCATGGGAATGGTACTGGTTGACGCACGCCACCCCCCGATCAACAATGAATGACGCAACTGCCGGCAACACTGGTCATTTGAAAACACGGTCGCACACGCTTGCCATGATGCTGAACAACAGTCCCGAGTTCAACCTTATTTGGATGGCGGTGTCCGAGGCAAGCATTTGGATGACATTCTTGGACTCCCTCTACAGCACAGAGATGTGCAAACTTGGTGGCGTGAAGAGCCCCGTGGCGTATCACCACTGCAGCACGGCGCTGCTTAACACCAACATCCCCAACCATAACATGTTATGTCACAGTTTGGAATGTGCTGCAGCGGAGTTGCTCATAATGGAGGAGAGGTTTCTACCGCTTCTTTTTGATGTTGATGATGATGATAATAACAATGATGACAACGGCGGCGTCCAAAAGGTGGATGATCGCAGCCACCGCAGGAAAAGAAGTGTGAAACTGCCCGAATGTGTTAGGCGGGTGTTTGTTTGGCGGGGCACATCAACGAATTCTTTGGCGTCAGGGAGTGGGGTGCAGCCGTGGATGTCGCTGAGGGTGCAGCGTTTCAATGAGGAGCGGGGCAACAGTGACACTCATGACACCGTCCTCGATCTTTTTGGTCTCATTTCTCGGCACTACCCCTCGCCGCCGCAGCGGCAGCAGCAGCAGCAGCAGCAATGCCAATGTACGCGTCAGTTTCAGGTCCTCATGGAGCGCATTCTTTGGTTTCCCCCCGATGTGCTTGAGTTTCCATTTGAGCAACAGTGGCGTGTCTCCTCCGTGCGGAATATCACGAAAGAGGCCCTTCTTCTGTTTCGTCCTGTGATGCCAGTGCTGCACATATACACCTCGGGTACGACAGGCCTTCCAAAGGCAGCGCGATTTAGTCATTTGCGGTTCTTTGCCACCATTTTTCTCTCCTCTATGCTTCCGATGCGGCGAAAGCTTCGGGAGATTCTGGTGAAGAAGTCGGGCAGCGGCGAGAAGAAGATGATGGAGGGTGCTGGTGTTTGGCGCCAACTGAAAAACGCTCTCTTCTCTTGTCAGCCCTCCTTCGCAGGCGAACTCAACGTCCTCACGGTTTACAACTGCCTTCCCATGTACCACACAGTGGGTTGCGTCTTCTGTATGGCGCACCTCTTGCGTGCCCTGCAGGAGCAGCAGAACGCATCCTCCTCGGGCCGGTGGAAGCTTTGGGGTGGGACAGGAATGGGGGATAAAGAAGCTGTGCGCAACTTGACTGAATCGAGCCTGCAGAATAGGTCGTTTCTAGGCCCCACAGCTCGGATGATTATTCGAAGCAAGTTTAGTGCGTCTCGGTTTACAAGCGATCTGCAGTACTATCGGGTCACTGTCGTTCAGTACATTGGGGAGATACTTCGCTACGCGCTGCAGCATGAGAAGCAGGATAGGCTGGCGGATTTGGTGGTACGCACCGGTGGTGAGGCCTGCGTAGGTGTTGATGTCGACAATACTCGTACTTGTAACGACGGCGGTGCCCGGTCGTGGGAATGGAATGTCCCGTTTGCATTCGGCAATGGTCTGCGTAGTGACATTTGGTGCGAGTGCAAAGAAGCTCTAGGCGTGTCGCAGGTAGTGGAGTTCTACAGCTCAACCGAGGGCAACGTGTTTCTTATCAACCTCTTCGACATTCCTGGTGTTGTCGGACATCTGCCACTCTTCCCTGCCCCTTTATACCGCCTCTCGACGCAATTCAACCCGCTGTTCCCGTTCCGCGTTGTGCGGTACGACTTTGAGCGGGATGAGGTCTGGCGCCACCCCTCGAATAGACGCTGCGCCCACTGCAGTGTGGGTGAAACGGGTGAAGTTCTTGGGGAGATCATTCGGGGGTACGACATGTTTGGCCTTCGTCGCTTTGACGGGTACCACAGCAATGTGGAGACACAAAGGAACATCATTCAGGGTGTCTTCAAGAAGAATGATGCGTACTTTCTCTCAGGTGATCTAGTGAAGTTTGATGCGATGGGGTTTGCCACGTTTGTCGACCGTGTGGGCGAGACATTTCGGTGGAAGGGCGAGAACGTCTCCACAACGGAGGTGATGAATGCGTTGAGCGGCATAACGGGGCAGAGGGTGGCGGTGCAGGAGGTTGTCGTGTATGGCGTGCACATACCAGGACGCGAGGGGCGTGCAGGCATGGCGAAGTTGACGCTCCGTCGTGTTCCGGGAAGGTACCTGCACTCGTTGGGCGGTGCGTTGTTGCCAACAACACTTGAAGAGGAAAGACTGTTCCTGCAGAATGAGTTCTACGGCCTGCTTTCGGGTGCAGGTCACACGCCAGCCGTGTTGCCAGGCTATGCAATTCCGATGTGCATACGAATCGACGACGACGACGACGATGATGACGATGACGGTGCTGTCCGCGGCTGCGAGCGGGAGAAGTCGGGGTTGAGGCAATCCCCGGATGGGGGAGAACCGTTCAGACCCCCTGCTGCTCAAAGTGCCGACAACAACGACACGGTACACACCCCCGCCCCCACAACAACAACAACAACATTCAAGTACCGTCGGCACGTGCTGGCTCGGGCTGGCTTTCAGTACGCCCTCTCGTCAGGCGAATCAGCCGCATCACGCGTGTATGTTCTGGTGACGAAGCGAGGACTTCTCGTCTCGGCCGGAACAAACCCGATTTCACCTCTTCTCTCGTGTGGATACGTGCCGTTAAACTCGAAAACGGCGATGCTGCTCGGGGAAGAGCTGCAGAACTGCGGTTGGTGAAACATCACACCCAACACCGGCGGAGAGGGTGACATATTTATGCTTTCTTGTTTTTTTTTTCTTGATTGTTATTTTTCCAATAACAAGAGGAAGAAGGGGATGGGGTCGGTGGAGAATTTCGGCAGACGTGTTTATGTGTTTTTATTGCGTGTGTACATTACAGTACGTACATACCAGTGTGTCTTCTTCCGTGTTTTAATTTTTGTTCATCATGTGCTTAAAGCATTCGCTTCCGTGATGTCGCACAGCTTACAGTTCATTTCCCCCCCCCCCCCCCGCCGCCGCTTCCTTCATTTTCTCGTCCGTAGCGTTTTGCTGCCAACCAAATGCTGCAGTGTAAATGTGTATACATATTTATGCATTTATTTGGACTCATATTGTTGTTGTTAGTTGTTAGTTGTTTTCCTCGAGGGAGGAGGGAGGAGGGGGGTGATGTTATTGTTGTTTTTGTTCGTGTTGTGTATATGAGATTGCGTAGCTCCTTTTTCATTTCTGTTTTTCATTTCCCTGTCGTTCTGTTGCTGTCGGATGAAGAAGAGGAGGAGAGGTGAGTTAGTGGCCGCTTGCCTGCTCTTCCTTCAGAGCTGCACCAGTCATTTTTTTTTTTTTTTCTCCAGCGGCTGCGGCAGGGAGTAGGACTCCGGGGACACGCATGCACGGCCGGCGGGGGAATGCGGCTGGTGCGCCTCTCTCGACCAGCACTGCCGACATGCTCGCGGAGGAGAGAGGCAGCCTCCAGCTTATCGTAGAAACACTCAACGCCACACAAGGCCACTGTCTCGCCAGGAGTAGGCTGGGAAAGAGGGACATACGCAGTGGTATGCCCCCGGAAGGAAGTGGCGGCGTTACTGCCACAGAAGCGGAGGTAGTCGAGCTGTTTGGCATGTTGCCGCTGGTCCTCCAGAGCGCCATTGCACCCGGAATTTTGCAACTGAAGGAGCAGCACCGGTGTTCAACGGTATTCGACGGTGTCGCACGGCCGCCTCCACTCTCGCGCCAGATCACACTCTATCACCTCCTCTTCGACCCTCTTTTGCCCACATCCTCACCCTCGTCCGGGGAGAGTGATGTGCTTGAATGTATCGCACGTGTGTTGATGCGCGGGTCTTGCTTGAGTAGCATGGAAACATCATTCTTGGGGCAAGCACGCACACGGCCTGTTGCAGCTATGGAACGGGGGCGAACAGTGATTGGGGAATCCATCACGCTGGCGGCGCTGCGCTCTCTCGGAGACATTCTTCGACTATGTCTTGACACCGAAATCGCTGGGGAAGGCATGCGGAGTCTGTCTCCCAATTCACGCGTCTCAGTCCCTCCGTGTGGCGGTCAGAGCACTGACTGTGGTAACAATGCGGGCTGCGAGACGCACGCGATGCTGCGCGATGCTCTTCAGTGCGCATTGTGTAACTTGGGTCTTGTCGAACACCTCTGGCGCTCTTTGCTGTTTCAACCCATCACCGATGTTCAACGTGTGGAAACTGTGCACATACTCCGTGATGTAAGCCGGTCGGGTGTCGTGCAGCTCCCCGCCATTATTGCACGGACACAGCAGAGCATAGCCCCTGCTGTCTGGGGCGAGCGGGTGGCCGAGTGTATTCTCTCCGACCCCGCACCGGCTGTTAGGGAGGGCCTCGCTGCGGCATTGCACGAGGGGTTTTGTTCCATATTGGTCTCTACTGATGGCAGGAATGGCCGGAATTATGTTCACTGGCGACGGTGGTTGACAAACAATTGTATTCGGCATCTGCTTGGAGTCATGGCGACAGAGGCCCATTTTAGCGTCTTGCAGCCAACACTGAGCACCCTGCTGCTGGCGCTGGAGCATGAGCATGAGCATGAGCAGCTGGAAAGTGCGGGGAGGCACCGACAAAGTAACAGGCGTTCTGCGGGGTGCATCGATCTTGTGGGGGTGGTGGAAGTGTGCTCAGCAACAATAATGCATCTCTTCACCTGCCCCGATGCCGTGAACTCTCAACGGTCTGGCGGCGAGGATGACAGGAAGAACATAAACGCGTGCCATATGCAGTTGAGGAGACACCGTCTTCTCGCTCTAGGAGCGGTGCGACTGTTGCGTCTTGCGTTACGTGGTGTCGATGTGCTCTTGGAAAATGCAGGCAACGGTGGCAAGAGTCGTTGGAGCGATGGGGCGGAAAAAGCTGTGGAAGAGGCTTCTCTGCTGCTGCGCACTTGCGTCGAAAGGCAGGTAATGTCTGCTGTGCTAAAGTGCATGGAAAGGCGACCCAATGGCTGCAAAAACTCATTTGCGAGCAGCACCATGCGAGCAGAGATGGTGCGCTTTGTGCGTGATCTCATGGAACGTGCCTCCCCGCCGCTGTTTTTTTTAGCAGGGAGGCTGTTACCGTACATGCCGATGATGTTACAGATGATTCTTGACGCCGGAGGAAACTCTCCGGACAATGTGCAGGAGGACGACAGTGTCGATGATTTGCTTCCACGTAGCCAGCTGCACGCGGCGGTGTGTAACGATGGGGTCGAGATGGCCTCGCTTCTGGCAGTGGTGTTGTTGCACTCACCACTGATGCGGGGGCGCTTGGTGGAGATTATGGCAGCCCTGCAGTGCACCCCAGAGCATCAGGGGGTGTTATTCGACGTGATGGAGCGCGTGGCCTTGTCGCTTCCCGCGCACGCCGTGAGGGATCTTCTTCTTATTGACGCAGCTGGTACATTGCTGAATGACCCGAATAGACTGCGGTGGGTGGAGGGTCAGCTGCAGCAGGAGTCGCTTGGGCACATCCTAAAGCAGCAGGAAGCGCGATGTACGATGCGGGGAGTGTTGGATGCTGCAACAGCAGAGGCACGGTGGTTTGCGCTGCAGCGGCAGCGGCAGCATTTTTCTCTGCGCCACATCTATGCAGCTCGTGCTCTCGTGTGGTTTGTCCTGCGCTCTCTTCGCAAGAGCGGGACTGCCAAGGAGGTGACAGGGGTCGTCGATGGAAGAGGGGGGAGTGACGACAAAGATGTAGCAGGTGGGTCGTCCGTCTCCCCGATCCAACGGAGTGACGGTGCGAGCACCGAGTGCAGCTTCCCCACGGCCATTGCGTCTCCGGGCAACTGCCGCATAGGCACATCTGATGTTCTTATGTCGCCGCATTGTACTCCACAAGGGGCCCATTGCGTGCAGGGAAACGTGGACGAAGATGTATTGGGTGCGTCTGGGGATGACGTGCAGTGGGTGCACCGCAAGTTTGACGCTCACTCACCACTCTTTTCAGAAAAGCAGGATGATGGGCAAAGAGGGAACGATTTGGCCTTCGCCGTCTCATCTAGAGTGAGTCAAAACGCAGAAGATGTATTCGACCGTGTGGTACGACGCCAGTTGAAAACTGTTGCTGCTGAAGAGTGGGTCTATCACGCCGCTCTCGAGCTGTTCGCTGCCCTCGCATCACGGTATTATCGACACCTCTTGACGCCGCAGGCAGCATTAGAGTATCTGCAGCGGCAGCAGCGGCAGCTGGTGCTCACCGCGCACCAGCGGAAGCACGGGCCACTGTTTGGGGGTGGGAACAGGGGCGGAAATAACACCATGTTACGCCTCTGGACGGCTCGCGATGTGCAGCGGGAGGACCTCTTCTTCTTCGCACTCCCAGTCCCGGAGATAACTGAAGCCGCTTTGCTCTCCCTCGTGCAGCAGGCCAGGAGACATCAGGAAGGACTGCGGCGGCTCCTCCTCATAACACCGCACACACCGCGCGGACGGCGCTGGTTTCTAGAGGATGCTGCGATAAATATCATGGGACGCCTCATTGCGCTCCTCCAGGTCCTGCTGCAGCACATCCAATGCGAAGGGGAACCCGCAGTGCGGGAGGCACTCTTGTGCATGCCAGCCGTGTTTGGAGAGGAGGGGAGGGAAGAAGAAGATGATGATGATGATGATGATGACCCCGTATTGCAACAACGGAAGCAAGGCGGTACGTTGGGCCGCTCTCTGTCAGGGAACGTCATGCTGCGGGAACTGCACTGTGGCACACTTCTAGAAATGGTGAAGTTTGTTGTGCAGTGCTTTTCACAGTCTTCGGGTCCCGCAGCGGAGATGCGTGCCCTGCTGGGAATGAACTGAGTGCAAAGGCTGCATTTGGAAATGGGCACGCAGAACACGGTGGAAGAGGGCGGGGTGGATTTCTGTGGAAATGCCACGCCTCAGGCGTCGCACTTTGTCTTGCTCTGCACAAAGCCCTCTGGTCTCCCCTCCTCTGCATGCACACACGAGGTGGCACATATGCTTGCCGCATGCTGGCATGTGGTAGAACATCTCGAATTCATGGAGGAAAGCGAGGGAGGGAAGAGGGAGGGGGGGGGGGGGGTGCTTGTGGGGTTCAGGCTGGCACTGTGGCGAGAGCATGGGTGTGTTTGGGTGGGCTACGGACAAACTGATGTCGATCGTGCCTGTCATTTTTGTGGCGTTTTTGTCTTTGTTATTGTTGCTGTTGGTTTGTCCGAGAGAAGGTGGGGTGGGCAAAGAAGAAGAAGAAGAGGCAGAAGAAGAGGCAGGTGCGTGTGTTTGACGTTCAACTGTCCCATTTGTCACTCCCCCTGCTTGCTTGCTTGTTTTTATCTACTGCGCCTTCCGTCTCGTCTTTACCCCACGCGGCGTGTGCATACCACGCGTGCATATGTGTCGCGCATGCCGTGAAGTGCGCGCTCAGCACGACGCAAGTAAAGCAAACCCAAACCGGAAACAAAAACAAAAACAAAAAGTGATCATTTCAAGCATCAGAGGGAAGCACTACACTCGCAACACACACTCATCTGATGCCACAGCAGTTGACGGAGTCTGAGAATGGAAAAACCATCAAAGCGGCCGTTGGTGACGTCATACACATTAAGCTCCCCGCCAACCCCTCGACGGGTTACAAGTGGGTGCGGGAGGGCTTCGGTGGCGATGAATTCAGCGACAATATCTTCGCCATAAAGCACAAGTTTAACAGCCCCGAAAGTCACTTGTTGGGTGGAGTGGGGGCACATCACTTTGAGGTGTCGCCAAGAGTGGTTGGCGAGAATGAGTTGGTGCTGGTTTACATCCGGCCGTGGGAGAGTCCAAAGGCCAACTCGAAGCGCTACACGCTGAAGGTGGTGTCTGCCTGAATCAAACGAACAACAAAAGAAAAGTAAGGGGGGGGGGGGACTTCAGCGGGCAACGAATAAAAAACACACAAAAAAAAAAAAAACTGCAAGCGCAATACAAAATTTCTACTGAGTGTTAAACACGGCCTTTGTTTGTTTGTTTTTGCTTCTTTCAAGCACTCCAGTCGCACTTCTCCTCACAATAAATGAAACACGGTGACCACGACAAGTGGAGAAGAGAGACTTTAAAAGAAAAATATTTCATATATTTATATATGCAAGTATTTATTTATATGAATACAGTTTTAGTTTGACCACAAGACCAGCGATGGCGTGGCAGCAGTTTTCTGCGCCCCCCCACCCACCACCCCTTTTTTTTTTTGTTTTTGAGTTTTTGTTTTTGGTCCGGTTTTCTTCTGCCTGACTGTCGGACGCCCACCGCATTGCTGCGCTCGCACACACGGGCTGTCGAACTCACCCGCTCACTTTGTGCACCACCACCATTGTTACTGCTGTTGCCGCTCTTCTTCTTGACTTGACTTGACTTTGTTGTGCTGGGCCCCGACACTCTGTCGTGCAGGCTTTGAACCGAGAGAGCTGGGGGGGGGGGGGGGGATATATATATATATATATATACAGGGCATAGGCGGAGAGGAATGGAACGCATTGGCAGCTTTGTTCTCATCTCGTATCATGATGTCTTCAACGCCGCCTCACTGCACGAGCAATTCAAGCGTCGATCGATTGATGCCGCTGTAATTGACTCTGCATATATTATGTCACGGCTTCATCTGGTGGTGGCATTGCATCGCATCATGGATTCGAAGTTTGCGATTGAAGAGAGCGGAGATGATGCCGCCACTGCTCCAGTGGAAACAGTGACACGAACGGCACGCGACGTGTTTGCTGCTCTTTCCCACACGCGTAACCTCGACCGCGTGATGCGGCGCCTCACGTGTGGGGAGACAACAAGGGCCATTGTGATTGTCCTGCATGCCCCACCATCGGAGCACATCATGGCTGTTGTTGACACTGTTCGAGGGATTCAACACGAACTGTCGTCACTGGTGGATTACCGTGACGAGGCAGCGGTGCGAGACTTCTACGGTGTCGCGGATGGTGAGATGGAAGCGGAAGCGCTTGAAGTGGCCGTCGTGAACCGCCTTGTCTCCAGTGACATTTAACTCAACGCTGCGATTAACGAGAGACAAGAAGAGACGGAGGGGGTGCGGATGGTCGTCTGTGTGTCTGTGTGGTGTGTGGTGTGTGCTCGTTTGTTTTTGCGAGCGTTGGATTGGGCGAAGGGGGCTGTGTCACGCCATTGCGCCGTTTTTCTTATCATCATGATCATACTCCCACATCCATCAGGAGCAAAGGTACGCACACACACACACACACACACACAGAGAGAGAGACAGACTCCTCTGCTCAGCACCTCTGCCGGAATAGTGTCAAGGAAAGGTATTGTGTGGTGTTGAGGGGTGATGGAAAATGAGTTCCATGACGGGGGGTGTTGAGATGCGTGAGATGGGCGAAAGCCATGGTATTGGGACGTACGCGGTGCAGCCGTTTCGAGTGGGAGATGTACTCCTCCGGGAGACGCCTCTCGTGTTCGCCCAGTACCTTGCGTCACGGCGTGGACCAGCGGCGTTAATCTGTTGCCGGGGTTGCGGGACAATACTCACAGGGCTTTTGGAGGAGTGCAAGCGGCTGGCATACCTCGCCCAGCTGGCACTGCAGCAACGAGAGGAGGAGGAGGAGGAGGAAAGGATGCCCCTTGACGATGATAATAATAACAACAGCAACGGGGTTGGGGCTAAAAACAGCCACAACTGCGCCGCGGAGGAGCAGTGGGAGACTATCTGCGACCCTCTCGCACTGTACGATACTCTGAAGGAGTTTAGTACATCTAAATTCTTTTTACGCGGCTTTTCTGCCGCTGAGGAGGAGGATGGTGATGGTGATGCACATGTGTCAAGCGCCGGGTTGAGGAAGGGTGCTCGTTTCTGCTGCAACGAGTGCAGAGAACGGTGTATTGGTAAAGGAGGTGGGAGATTTCTGCTTCTGCGGTCAAACGCAGCTGCAGGACTGACGGACGCTTATGCTCTGCAGAAGCCGTCTGCTGACACCATCATGCGCTGCGCTGCTAACTTGGATGTGGAGACAACGAACGCGGTGTGGCCGAGTAAGACACATGTCTTGGATACACTTGATTATCTGGCGGACACCTTCAATGAGCGGCTGCATCTTATTCTCGCGCTTCTCGCTCGCTGTCTTAACGATACCTTCGCCGCTGTTGAAACAACGGCAGCAGCAGCAGCAACAACAATCCCTGCTCTGCAGGTGCGTTTCTCGGTGATAGTGCATGATCTCATCACACGGTACGCAGAGGGGGCGGCGAGGTCTCTGACGGAGCAACAGCGTGCGTTCCTGCGATTTTCGTGGAAATGCGTATGCCGTTGGTTGAGCCTCTGCTGTATAGAGGACGGGAAATGCGAAGAGGACGATGAAGGTGGCGGGAAGGTTTTCATGTGGCTGCCGCTGCAGCTCTACCTGCGATGTTTTTGGCTGGCCGACGCCAATGTGCACATGTTTGTTGTTGTGTCTCCCGTTTACAGCCTGCTCTGTCAGCAACTGCCGATGTTGGAGGGGGTATGCCGCCAGAATACTGAATGTGGCCTTTGGTCGGCCAGTCGAGTGCGAAATCAGATTGGTGTCCTGCGGCATTTGTTCCGCGTTGTGAATCCATGCGCTGCGCACGCCACCGGTGTCGCACTGTATGCCGCTGCAACAAAAATCAACCACAGCTGTCTGCCGTCTGTGCGGTTCGTCCCAACGCACGGCGCTGTCCGTGCAGTGGTTGTGGCCCTGCGTGACATTGATGCTGGGGAAGAGATACGATCATCATATATCGACGTCGTCGCCCATGCATCGAAGCTGAAGAGGCGGGAGTATCTTTTGACCAACTACGGATTCAACTGCGACTGCCCGCTCTGTAGCGATGAATGAGAGTCCCTGTTGTTGTTGTTGTTGTTGTAAATCCCAGCTCTTGTTGCTGTTATCATCGCCTATTCCCCGGGAGAAGGGAAGAAGAAAAAAAGAAGAAGGGGGAAGTCTGGGTTTGCTTGCAGCTTCGCCTCAGTCTCCTCTGGAGGGGGGTGACGCATGTGTTCTTGTGTTTGGCCCACCCGCCGCAAATACTATTCCACATCCTTATCCTTCTTTTTTTTTTCTTGTTTTGTTGTTCTTGTTCTTGTTGGTGGGGGAGGTGGTGGTGGTGGTGGTGGTGGTGGAGTGCGTGTTGAGGATATGGTGCACATGGGTTTTAGGTGCCGTCTGTCGTCGCGTTCACTCCTTCGAGTCTCCGGCAGTGTGGCGCACGAGTTCCTACAGGGGCTGTTTACAAATGATTTACATACGCTAGGGCCAGGAGGGAGCATCTGGGGTTGCTTCCTGCATCACACTGGTCGCGTGATGTGTGATGCCTGTCTGTACCAGTCGCTGCATGTCTACGAGGGACATGCAGCGATTCTGGTGGACGTCCACCGCAGCATGGCAAATGACCTGAAGGAACACCTGCTTGAGATGCGGATGCGCAAAAAGGTGCAGATCCGGGAGGTTAGCAACGAATTGGTAGTAATGGCAACGTCATTCTTTGCGGAGGAGGATGTGGAGCGGATGAAGAAGACGAAAAACTCCCTCGATGAGAAGTCCATTTCATCATTCTCACCATCATTGAGCAGTGGTAGTAGTGGTGGTGGTGGTGGTGGTGGTGGTGGTGGTGGTGGCTGCCCAGAGACATCGTTGCTTTCCCAAGAGTCTGAGACGTTTCTGGATCCCCGCAGCTTCGCCTTTTCATCCCCGCTCCATAGGGCTGTCGTTCCTGCAGCATTGGTGCCGTCCTTGACGGATCCTGAGGCTGTCTACAATAGTTTTCTTTACGCCGCTGGCGTCGGCGAGGGGCCTGATGTCTTTCGTCCATCCAAGACGCTGCCGTTCGAGGGCAACCTGGATTTTCTCCGCGGCGTCAGCTTCCACAAGGGGTGCTACCTGGGGCAGGAGCTGACCCACCGCACACACGTCATGCTAGTGACGAGAAAACGCACCGTGCCACTGCGCTTTGATGGCGAATCGAAAGCTAGGCGTCCAGTGGAGAAGGGTGAGGGTTTGTTCATTGATGGGCAAAGGGTTGGTGAGGTTCTCGCCGTGAGCGGAGAGTTTGGCCTCGGACTGATGCGGCTGCGCTATGTTGATGGTGCAACACGGACGGCGCCAGGGCTGTCGCTGCACGACACCCTTTCCGTGTCCATCTCAATTCCAACATGGTGGGATGAGAAGGTGGTGCAGAAGATGCTATCGAAGCCCTAAGAGCAATGAGAAGTGCGTACATGTGTCTTTCTTGTGTGTTATTGATGATCTCTTCTCTTTTTTTTTTTTTTAGCCCGTTGTTATTATTATTTGTTGCTGCTGTTGTTGTTGCCTTCATTTATGTCCTTTTTTTTTTTTTTTTCTTCTTCTTCTTCTTCGGCTCTGCCTGTTCACTCTAAGAGCGTGGAATTTTTCCTTTTTTTTTTTTTTGGAGGTGGTCCCTTCTGCGTGCATTCGGTGCCGCAGCATTTCCGTTTGTGAGTGGTGGTGTAAAACTCACTCACACACGCACATACATTACATACTCATACACACACACACACATATATATATATATATATATATATATACGGAGTACAGTGTAGGGGAGGGACGAGGAGGCGAGCGCACCTCTGCTGGGACGCAAGACAAGGAAACACAGAAGGAGCGAAGTAGCAGCCGGACTGGTAGTAAAGTGGTGGTGGTGGTGGTGGTGTTTTGGGCAGAGAGGCAGTCGTGGTGAAATAGATCCAGATGGGCTGTGGGGCATCGAGTGCGGGGTTGGAGGTTCCGGTCCTCCAGCACCAGCACTCCACCAAGCCTGAAGCGCCGTTGTGTTTCTCTCGTGCGCCCTCAGCATCGTATCGGTCACGGAGAGTAAACACTCCGGTGAAGCAGACCTCAAAAACATCAATGGGAACACAAACAATGCCCGAGGAGCGCCCCATTTCCCTTTTAAAGAATAATAGTACAATGCCGCCCGTTCCAAAGGATAGTGAAGATGAATTTGATGTGAAATCCACTGTTGGTGACAACCCCAGTCGAGATATCTCGATAGAGGCGCTTAGCAACGAAGAAAAGGCTCTGCCCAACCTTGCGACATTTTGTAATAATCCGCAGGAGTGCTTCTACTGCAAGAGTGCTGCGGTAACTCATGTGTGCGAGGTTTGTGAAGACTTCTTCTTTTGTGAGCGTTGCATGTTTAATGCGCAATGCGATCACGACCCGATGCATCCCATCTCAGCGATCCATGAAATACAATTAAACCACAGCCGATCGCTTGGCTCAAGCGTGGGGACATTTGATGGTGCTGCCAGTAGCTTTTTCTACGACCCGTGCGACTCGTGCAACAGGGTGATCATCGACACGGAGCTCGTGTTCCACTGTGAGAAGTGCGGCATTTTTATCTGCGATAGTTGCTTTAACAAGAATGGATCCAGTGTGCATGAGCATAAGCTAAAGACATTTCAGCGCGCTGTTCGCACCAGTGCAGCAGATTCCACTCTTGTGAGCAAGACTCGTACCACGGAGGGCAATAAGGTCATCAATGACTACGTAGTTGTCAAACTACTAGGTAGGGGATCGTACGCCAAGGTGAACCTCGTGCAACATCATCGCGAACGCAAGCTTTACGCCTTGAAGATTCTGCGTCGCAACCGTATCAGCAAGGCTAAGAGGGCTCTCTCCTCGAAGAGCACATACGAGGATGATGATCTTTTGCGTGAAATTGCCGTCATGAAGTTTGTATCACATCCGAACATTGTACAGTTAAAAGAGGTGATCGATGATGTTGAGGCGCACAAGGTGTATGTGATCATGGAATACTGTGAAAAGGGTCCAGTGCACATCTACGGCGATCCCCCGCTTCTCTTACCAAAAATACACAAGTACGGTCGCGAGATTATGGTCGGGCTTCTTCATCTGCATGGAGAGTACCTCTTCCATCGGGACATCAAACCTGCCAACTGCCTGGTAGATGCGTTGGATGTGGTGAAGATAGCCGATTTTGGCACCTGCAGCAGTCGGATGAAGAACTCAAACATTGACGGTACTCCTGCCTATGCATGTCCCGAGCAGTTCCGTGGGATGAGGGTGGCTGGTGACGTGGTGGATAGCTGGTCGTTTGCCATGACTTTGTACCAAATGTCTCATGGATCTCTGCCCTTCAGGACTGAAACCTTTGGAGACCTCCGCAGTAGTCTTCTGGACGACAGACCAATCTCCATATCACCCAATATTGATCCCGGGCTTGCGGCTGTTCTAAGCCAGATGCTGGAAAAGGACCTCGTGAAGCGCATGTTGCTGCGAGATGCAATGCGACATCCCTTCTTCTGTCTGGGGAGCGTGGAAAGACCCATCTGCGTCCCTCCATCTGATGATAGTTTGTCCGACCAGTCGCAGAAGGATATTTATACACGGGCACAAATGACTGTGCTTCGTGGCAAGAGGGTGGGGGAGTACTTTCATGGCATGCGTTCGATGCGCAAAATGCAACGCAAGGCACTGAAGTGTTCCAATCTCATTGACGATTGTCTCGATCTAATGGAAGGCAGCGGGGGACTAGTTGTGCCATCAGCTCGAGCTGCTGAGTCGCACTCCATTGGTGTAAATGAAGACGAGGTGAATCAGGTTGTGTCAATGATTCTAGAGACGCAGAAGAACGGGGAACTTGAGCTGGAGAATCTGCAGATGAATGAGCCACCGCCATTTCTAGTGGACGCGGCGCCACGGACGACGACTCTTCGATTTGTTAACAACAAACTCACCTCCGTTTCATCTCTTGATTTCTCGAGGTTTGAAGTGCTGCGGGTGTTGACGATCGTGAACAACAAGCTCAGGAAATTGCCTGTCCAGCTCCTCCTCGCGCCACGTCTGCAACACCTGGATCTCTCGCACAACCACATTGAAGAAATCCCACCTGCAATCTCGTCGGCAAAGCTCTTGGAAGTTCTTTCCCTCAATTATAATCTCATTAGGCACATCGGGTGCGATGGATCTGGTAGATCTGTCTTCTCCAATCGCTGCCTGCGAAAAGTGATGCTCGGCGGTAATCCTCTGGTGCACATCCCGGAGGCACTAGAGACGTGCCCCCGGTTGGAGTTGACAATGGATGATTCCCCGGTGTTGATGGAGGAATGGGCCTCGAGTTTGCAGGAGCGCGACCGAGTCACCGTGATGTGGAATGAAATATACCCCCGACAGGTACATGCACAGGTGCCGCTTCTCGTCGCGGTAAAGAACATCCGATTGTACAACCCAGTCATCTTGGATACTATCAATGCGAAAAACATTGCACTCTCGCAGGTGGAACGGTGGCTCCCTATTGGTGAAGCGTCAGCCGAGGAAATAAGAAGGATGACTTCAGAAGATGCCCAGGCTGCACCCTTACAAAGCCTGGGAAAGGGCAATGAGACATGCCCCTCCGTGCAGCCCATACGCTCCACTATTCCTCTCCTCAAGAGCTCCGCAGCCCGGTTTCTGAAGAGCCGCTTTGTCTGGGCAAGATTGCCGGATGACGCAAAGGGTGGCTACCTGCGTTTCAAGGATTACCTGCAAGGGTGTGTGCGGCGTGGGGAAAGAACCGTTGTGTTTGTTGAGGAAAAGAAGCTAAAGGGAACCGTGCGTGAGATGGTCATTGCGGCCCTTTGCGAGACGGTGCGAGAATGCTCCGAGGAAAGCCTCAGCTTTGGTGAGTGCTATCAAATGGTCATTGACGCCCTGAGGGGACTTTACGATTGATCCAATATTATTAGCATACCCTTCTTCTTCCCCCCCCCCCCCCCAATTCCAAATCCCCCCCTCCTCCTCCTCCTTTTTTTTTTGCGTTTTGTTACTGTTGTTGTTGTGCTGTTGTTATTCTTGGTGATATTGCCTCCATTCACGCAAGCTCTGGATGAATGGGAGGTATGAGGGGATCTGCTTCTGCACATATATTATCCCTCACACGCACGTGCTCTCTCTCATTGTCGTGGTTCATATCTTTCCCCATGGGTGTCTACGTACATGAATACATATTTGTATATATATATATATGTATGTATGTGTGTGTGTGTGTGTGTTTATGTGTCTATAGCTGCAATGTGTATAGTCTTCAATCACTCCCGCTTCAGCTCTTTCACTCTCAGGTATTTATATTTATACGGGCGTGTGTATGTGTTTACCGCACACACACCGACACCCTCCTCCCCCATGTTTCTTCTTCCATGTGCCATTGCTGTTGTCATTATTATTATTATTAATATTGTTCTCATTGGCTGATTTATTTGTTCCTGTAACCACTCGGAACTCGACCAATTTATCACGCCATATTTTTCTGTCTGTCGGTGTGTATGTGTGTGTGTGTGTGTGTGTGTGTGTGTGTGTGTGTGTGTCTGGCGTGGTGGAGATGGGGGAACGAGTTTGTTTTTTTAAATACCTTCTTTCTTTCTTTCTTCTCAACACCATTTCACTGAACTTCACCTTCAAGAAGGTACTCATTTTTGTACGATGTCAAACAATAAAGCGGGAAAGAATTGTGGAGATCTCTTGAGGAATCGCGGTAGCGACTATATGCACCGCCACTGTTTGTAATGTTGATTTTGCTGCTGTTCTTGTTTGTTTGTTTGTCGTCGTCGTCATTCC
This sequence comes from Trypanosoma scelopori, assembly GCA_030849745.1. NCBI lineage: Eukaryota > Euglenozoa > Kinetoplastea > Trypanosomatida > Trypanosomatidae > Trypanosoma > Trypanosoma scelopori. The sequence continues at coordinate 44,841 of JASANX010001034.1, forward strand.
CGTAGCTGCTCTTCTTCTACTACTGATAACAGTGCTCCCTCTGCGTGTTGTTGGTGATGGTAGTATTAGCAGTAGTGGCCATACTGATTCTGGTAGGCGCGAAAGGCAGCGTGTTGGGGTACGCCGTGTTTGATCTTTTGTTCGTCTGTCGTTCTCTCTCTCTCTCTCTCTCTCTCTCTCTCCTTCTCCCTTTCTCTGTCGGTCTACCCCTCCATCTGTCTGTGTCGTGTGCCAACAAAGATGCATCACCAGCAAAAAGGGGCGAAGGGAGGTGGGGAAGGCACGCAGAGGAGAAAAACCGACGACGGTGCATGTCGGCAATGAAGGTACGGGTTGCCTACCGAGGGGTTCCCTCACATGATACTCGGTTGAGCGAGGAGGAGCGGCAGAACTCCGTCACGGTGCTAATCCCTGCAACAGGGTTGGGGGATGGACGCGTTGGTGTGCCCGCGGTTCGTCTGGTGGAGGCGGCACGGCGACAGCTGCAGATAGAGGGCACGACACTGCAGCTCAGTCTCCATGGCCTTGTGCTTTCCCCGGAAGAAGATGTGGTGGATCTCTTGGACAGTCTTCCACAAGGAACTCGCGATCGCATGGTGTTCCTTCTCAGCCCCGGCGCCATCGAGCAAGTGACGGAGGAGAGGGAGAAGGACAAAGAAAAAGAAGACGTGAGTGGAACAAGACGGATGGCGTTTGCTGCAAGACTGCTTTCATCTAGACCAACGGCGGAAGCAACAACAACAACAACCGCAACAACCGCACCTGTCGATCACATGACGATGACGAATCCACGACCGGGAGGGCCTCCATGCGATGTGAGGAAGTGCAACATGGAACCCGAGAAATCGCTGCCGCAGCAATGTGTGTTCCGTGAGTCATGGTTGAATCCGATCCGCTGCGTTCGCTGCCATCGCATGCGGAGACAGCACAGCGTATTTAGCCCCACCTCCGAGGAGCGCATGCAACGTGCCATGACGCCACCCAAGGGAAAGAGCAAGTGGCAGTTGCCGTCGGCACCTTCTCCGAGGGAACACCACATTTGCAACGAGCAGCCTTCTCCAGGAGAGCAGCACATGAAGTCGGTGGTGGTGGTGGTCGGGGGGGCAGCGGCAGCGGCAGCAGAGCAGGACTTTGGGTCACTGGGGATGCCGTACTATGCTGATCCGCGGCAATGGTTGCCAAAACGGAGTGAGCGGTACCATGCACCAAGTGCTGACGCATGCGCTGACTTCTTCGCCTCCTGGGGGAACCCCATGCTCTGCGCTCGCTGCCAGAGAACGAGAGATTTTCACAAACCGGATGCGATACGATCAACACCAGATTCAACACTGGCTTCCCCCAGGCGGAATCGACATGCAGGTGCTTCGCCCGAGAACACTAACGATGCTGCACCTTCGCCAAGGCGCGCTCGCAGAGCATGTGAAAATTTCATTCCCCTCTGGGATAACAACGAATACTGCTCGACGTGTTACACGAGGAAGGAGAGTCACATGATTCGGGCGCAGAAGCGCTCTCCGCGGCACCGCGCTACTTCTTCTCGACACCTCTTGTCACCTCCGTGCATGAAGGCAGCTTCGGTTGGAGATTGGCTTGCGACATGTGAATTTGGGCGAAGCGTGCCGAGCAAAAGAGGTGTCAGGCGTGGACAAACAGCCATTAGAGCGGTGAGGAGGGCGCGAGGTACGGAAGGAGTGCACGGGGTGGTGGGGGTCAGTGCTGCTGCTCCTCCTTCTTCTGTTCTCCCCTTGCGCTCCTGTCGTTCGTCGTCGTCGTCGTCATCATCATCCACCGCGCTGCCCACGCCACAGAAGGTCCTTGTCTTTTCTGGGCCACCATCTGTGGGGGTGAACTCCGCTGCGCCCACGAGGCCGACGACACCAACAAGAAGACGCGTTTGGGGTGGTTTCTCCCCACATGATATTCCGTGGGCCGTTGTACTGCGCTACACCACCATGGAAGGGTTGCTAGTGTGCAAGGATGTCTGTGCAACCATGCGCGCTGCCGCCGTTCCGCTCATTTTTGCAAACTGCAGGTATATTATGGACACCCTCGACGTGCCGCTGCAAACCCGGGATGTGCTTGTGCAATGTGCGGACCTTTATGCCTCTGCAATAGTGGCCGCATTGCGCCAAAAGACAACCCGTTGTGGCCCAGCTTACGCTGCCACCCGCCCTCTTCGGCTTCTTCAGTACTGCATCTTGCAGCTCTTTCAGGCACTTCGGGCGGTGGAGTCTGTAGAGATAGAGAAACCGATGGCGAGGGATGCTCGAAGACGGCACCGTGCGTCGATGACCTCACCGAGATGCTTGGCTGCTGTGTCGCCTGTTGAGGCTGCAGTGGCTATTGCAGCAAAGGGGGTTGAAGCTTGCGAGGAGGAACTCGCTAAAGGGTGTATTGCCCCGGGGGGTGATGATGACGTGGACACCGTACGGTCAATGATTTGTAGCGTGGCACGCTGCGACCCGGCACTGCTGTCACAAGTGGCAATTAACTGCATTGCCGACGCCTTTGAAGCGATCTCTCTTGCCGCTGCCGCATCCCTCGTGCATTTCTCTGATGACGGGCAAAAGGACACACTCAACCGTCGTGTGAAGCACGTCCGCCTCTTGTCACTTGGCGAATTTTTCGACGAGCATGCATTTATGCCACTAGTGAACTTCCTGCATGCTATTGAGGTTGTGGCCAGAATGAAGTGGATGGCACAGGTATGCCTAGAGAAGCTGCATTGCCATCCTTCGTTGTACTGCAGCGCTGGGTAACAAGTGCTTCTCTGTGCGTCCTGGCGCGAGACGAAAGAGGGAACAATGAATCTGGATGACACGCAGCTGCTCTAACCCTTTTTTTTTTTTTTTTGTGTGTGTGTGTGTCTCTGTGGGAAGGGGGTTTGTTTACGTTTCTTTATTTTCTTCCTTTGGCTGTCATTGATTGCCACACACGCACACACTCTCTCTCTCTTTCTGTATATATATATATACATCCCTCTCCGTGTGCGTGTACATGCTTCGCTGCTCTTTTTTTTTTTTTTTCCTCTTGTTTTCTTTTTTTTTCGTTGCTTTTCATGTTTGGGGGGAATTCTTCTGCAAGACGCCTCTGATTCATTTTGAACGTGGCGGTCCAGCTTTTAAGCTACTCGCGTTCACACCGCCCATCCCCTCCCCGTCCCCACACCCCGTTTGCAGCCAGTAGTCGGCTTAAGTGGTGAAGGTGAGGAGGAGCAAAGGAAGAAACAAAAAAAAAAAAAAACAAAAAAAAAAGAGGTGGTGTGGTGGGGAGGGGGACAAACGGTTTTTTTTTTTGTTTTGTATAACGCAAAGGCACCAAGACCAACACTAACACAAGAAACAAAAGAAAAGGAAAAGAGAAAAGAGACCAAACAAGTGCGACGGAGAAGAGGAGTTACCAACGAAAACAGTTCCTTTGTTCTTGTAATTTACTCATTCACTCTCGCAGTCTCGCGGACGAGAAGAAGTAGTGGGTGCGTTTGTCGCGTGTTGACAGGCAAGGTACATTGACTGTTCCACACACACACACACACACACACACACTCCGTCTGTGTGCCTCTGACCCTCTGTTGCTGCCCTGGACGTATGGACATGGATCTCTTCTTTGGCAGCACGCTGCGTTCACCGCTCTGCATCCAAAGCGACCCGCCGTCACCGATGATGCGGATGCCCGTCTCCACCCCCGACCGCTTCATCTCTGACCGCCGCTCCCAAGACAACTCCATGTCGCACTTCTTTCTTACCACCAAGGAGAATCTTGTGCCGCTGCAGGCGAGCCCTGACCGACGGGGAGGCTCCTCGTCACTAATGGCATCGCCAAACCGTGGCACTGGTACTGCTGCCATGGCCTCTAGTGGTAGTGGTGGTATCGGCGGTAGCACTGGTAAGACACGAAAGCACACAATGGAGAGCACTCCACCACACGCAGCGGTTTTGGGAACGGAGCCATACACCAGCAAACTGGCCCGCACGCTCTTTCCAGACACGCAGTCTACCGTGCTTGGCATCCACAGTCAAGTGCTTGAGTCGAGAAATGCACCTGAGTCTGAACAGGAGCGCTACCGAAACTCTTTAGGTGTCGTATTTGAGGCAAATCGGGCAAGAAATTTTCGGTCACGGACATTTCGTGTCATCGCACGAGCTCCAGAGCGCATTCTCGACGCTGCTGACATGATAGATGACTTTTATCTGCACCTTATGGATTGGTCAGCGAGGGACATACTTGCTGTGGGCCTTCAAGGGTCGGTGTATCTCTGGAATGCAAAGACGTGTAACATCACGCAGCTTCCGTGTCAACGGCCACCTAGTGGAATTATTTGTGGTGTCAGCTGGAGCGAAGATGGCAACCATCTGGCGCTTGGCAATGATGATGGCTCGGTGGAGATATGGGATGTGGAATCGCAGCGCATCACGAGGCGTTTATACCAGCATGTCGATCGGGTTGGGGTGCTCTCGTGGAACGGCAGCATCCTTGCAACTGGCAGCAAAGACGCCAGTATCCGTATCAATGACCTGCGCGATCCACTAGGCTTATGGACACTGCGCACACACCGACAAAGTGTCTGCGGGTTGCGGTGGTCCCCTGACGGAGTTCGTATGGCTAGTGGTGGGAATGACAACCAGCTACTTCTGTGGGACAGTCGCTCCTTCTCCACAGACCCCCAACCTGCACTGCGTCTCAACAAGCACACGGCCGCGGTGAAGGCGATTGCGTGGAACCCCGTTCAGCACAATCTCCTTGCAAGTGGAGGTGGCTCAGAGGATAAGATGCTTCGCTTCTGGAACACGTCAACTGGTGAGTGCATCAACCATTTCAACGCTGAGAGTCAGGTGTGTGGTGTGCTGTGGAACCTCAGCGGCACAGAGCTCGTCAGCTCCCACGGATTTTCGCACAACCGACTGACCATCTGGAAGTACCCGACAATGCGCCGTGTGGCGGACCTGACGGGCCACACATCGCGCGTATTGCATATGTGCATGTCGACTGATGGAGAAGTGGTCGTTTCCGCCGCAGGAGATGAAACAATTAGGTTTTGGCGGTGTTTTCCTCCTTGTGAAGAGGGGGAACGACGCAATGGCCGCGTGGATGGTCTCCGAGATGCCAACTCTCGTCGACAGCCGAGCCAAAATTCCACCGCCGCAGAAATGGACGACTCCTTGCGTGATGAACTCGCCTTGCGCTAACATTTGGTGCAAAAAAAAAAAAAGGGTGGGGGGTGTGGGAGGGGGGCTGAAGCGAAGAACAACGAAGCCATTTTTATTTGCACAGACAAACGAAAAATAAAAAAGAAAACCCGGGGGAAAACAAAAAAAAAAAAAAAAAACAGAACTGGAAATATCTTCAGGCTTCTGTGGTTCTTTCGCGTATGTGATGCAGTTTTTGCTCGTTTTTCTTTTTTGTTTGTTATGTATATATATTTATATTTATATATATATATATATATACATGCATGTGTGTGTGTGTGTGTGTGTGTTGTTCTTTTTTCTTCTGCTGCTCGCTCTTCTCTCTTTCTCGCGCGCGTGCGCTCTGTTACTGTCCTTTTTTGTTTGTTTGTTTCCCGATGCGCCTTCATCATGAATGGTTTACTTCGTATTCCCCGTCGCCACCACCACCACCACCACCACCGCTAATGCCAATGTTGGATGTGCCGTATTTCAAGAAACGGGGAAAACGACAAAAAAAAAAATAAAACCGAATGAAAGAAAGAACACCTCCCCCTCCCCCCTCACCAAAAAAAAAGAAAAGGACCGGTCGCCACCTTGCGCACTCACACCCTCACGCACCCCTTCTGTGTTTATTACCATTACTGCTATTATTGTATGTGTGTGTTTGTGAGGATGAGTGAGTTTCGTGGATGTTTGCGTGTGCGTGTGTATAAATGTATGTATGTATATATACATTTATACATTTGTGTATGTGGATGGGCGTGTGTGTGTGTGTGTGTATAAATGTATGCAATTGTACACATGTATGCGCAGAAATATATATGTGTGTGTGTGTGTGTGTGTGAGAGAGGGGGGGGGGGGGGGGGGG
>JASANX010001034.1:50966-79715 GCA_030849745.1 Trypanosoma scelopori
GGGGGGGCGCTGCTCCTCCTGGCGGCGTGATGGAGCCCGTGACGCCGAGGCATGCCGCGTCGGTCTTGTTTTGTTACTTTCGCTGCTCTTTCTTGCTTTCGTTTCGTTTGTTTGATTTAGGGGAAATCGCACCCTCAGTTCTGCGCCCACACACACACACACACAAGACAAGCGAACAAACAAAAGAAGGAAGCGTGTGTGAAGGGTGTAAACGGAACCAAACAAAAGTTCAAGCGAAGAAACACACACACACACACACACACACACGAACCAAAACAACAACAATAACAAAAAAAAAAAGAAGACAGAGTTGGGGGGTTCTGGAAGGGAGGCTTGTCAACAAAGGCGACGAAGCGATGCTCTCACGCATTAAGAAGCAACGGGAGGAGGCTCGCGACGCTGCTAGTACTCAGGGCCCAAAAGGTGACAGCCCCGCGACGGCGGGCAGCGAACCACTTGCGATTCTTCGCCTCAAGAAGGACCTGGACAACCTGGACGGCATTCGAAGCAAGGTTGAGATACCTGACCCACAGAACGTTTTGCGGATAAAGCTCACTGTCACGCCACCGGAACCGTCCATCTGGCATGGTGGTGTGTTCAACTTCATTCTGGAGTTCCGTGATGACTACCCGTACGAAGGGCCCAAGGTGCGCTATTTGGGCCCCAAACGCATCTGGCATCCCAACATTGAGGGAGACCAATTCGCAGAAAATGAGGGGACGGGGAATCGGATCGTGAAAAAGGAGTGGGGTGTCTGTCTGAGCTTTCAGACGGAGTGGAAGCCAACATTTGGTCTGCGAGACATCATCATCATGATTGAGCTCTTGTTTCAGGATCCAAACCCCGATGATCCCTTGCACGGGACTTCTAAGCAAGCGGCGCAGATGATGAAGGATTCTCCAGCCGCTTTTCGGGAGAAGGCACGACGGTGGATGCAGGGGACGTATGTAGATTGAATGGCTCTTCCACTAGACATATTCGTCCCTTGAGTATTTACGCCCCTCCCCCTTAACCCTGTTGCTCCAGTTTCCGTGTGCCCATGTGTACGACTCAGGTCACTCAGCCCGCGTAAACCTCGGAAAGCAAACACTAACTGGATATTTATCTGTCTGCTCTCTTCGCCCCGAAATTCCATGGGTCCTGCTTTGGGTTTTCTTTTGCTTCTCCGTGTGTGTGTGTGTGTGTGTGATGTGCCTTTGCCTGTCTATGAGAGAGAGAGAGAGAGGTGGCAATGTTGGTGTCTGGGTTGTTGTTGTTTTTTTTTTGGTTTGTTTGTTTTTTTCTCTTCCCTTCCCACCTACTCTGGTTTTTTTTTTTTGAAGCATTCCTGCAGATGCGTGCTTCTTGTTCTTGTTGCGCTTCTCTTCATTTGTTTCCCCACCCCCGCCCCCTCATGCGCACTGCTCATATCTGCTTCTCTACACATGCTTGCGTGAAAATGTAAAATGTACGTGCAGGCTGAGGGAGGCGCGTGTGTGTCCGTGTGCGCTCCCGTCGCAGAGAGGGGATGTCTTCTGAAGGGAATGCGTCAAATTCCGAGCTGTCCTTCGGTTCCTTTCTTGCGGGATCCAACCGTCCCAAGTCATCGGGCACACCGTACACAAGTGCCGGTGGCGGTGAAGTGTACTTCAACCCACTGGATATTTGGACTCATGTGTGGCGCTACGTCTGCGACGAGGGCGTTCGGAAAGATTATTCCAGCGTGTCAATGGTCGGACCTGATCTTCACTCCCGTCCTCCACAGTGGTTGGAAGACAAGAATGTTTCCATTGACGGCACACCGCTCACCGATGATGAACGCCGTGCGCCCAATTTTTGGAAGACAAAATACAGGCGAGAGCTTGATGTTGGCGAGGCCATACAAGAGGTGAAGCGAATTAGGCGAATGGAGGCCACACACGATGTCATTGGCTCTATTGCGTGGGTACGCCGGGTGCTTGGATTGGCGGATCCACTAAACGAGCAGTTTGCATGCGAACGAGTGGAAGCTCGCTATCGGCAAATGGAGTCCAACAGGGACACAGGGGGGGAAGATGTGGAAGAGCCTCGGATGGGCCGCAGCAAGTTGGGGTTAGTTACCCCTTGGAAGGTGCTCATGGAGTCTCTAGAAACGGGGCAGCCCGTTGCAAAGGTGGCGAATGAGTACCGGCAACGCGTGGATTTTTACGGCTTGGATCCGTTTTTGGACTCGCCGGTATCGCTCATTTGGTTCAGCGCAAAATGCGGCATTGCCATGGGCATTGTACAGGGCGGGATGAAGGCTCTGCAGGCAATGAACATGGATGTGCAGTTCCTTAAGGCCTCCGGCGTGGGTATTTTGTCCATTCTGAACATGTCTGTATTCGCGAACGTCGTGAAATGGGGTGGCAACTGCACCCTGTTTTCGGCCGCGTTCTGTGCAGGAGATCGGTTGGCTACCTTGGTCAAGTACAGGGTACTTCCCGCTCATGATGCACAGCAGCGCAGCGCATCAAACTACGTTGTCGGTCTCGCCATGTCGGGAGCTACGGTGGGCATTCTGCCCTGGTGGATCCTCAATGACATAAATCTTGCCGTCCGCCTCAGTGTCTCGGGTGCGTTTGTGGGAGGCGTATTGGGCCTTTGCGTGGGGAATGTCATTGGCCGCCTGGTGGCCCTCAACACCGCGCGACTGGAGGCGACAGATCGAGAGCTGCGTCGCTACGAGGCACTGATGCGGCGTCAGCGAAGATGGGTGGAGGAAGAACGAGAAAAATTGAGGAGCCAGATGCGGGTGTGGTGGTGATAAGTCACAGAGGCATGCCGGCGAGGAGCAAAAGCCAATGATGCTGCAAGAAGGGGAGACAAAAAAAAAAAGGAGAGAAAGAGAAGAGGCGGTACGGGGTACGGGTGCAGAGCGTTTGTGTGGTCATTGGTGGTCGAGAAAGGACAAATATGGAGCGTGGTGTGTGTGTGTGTGTGTGTGTGTGTGGGAAAGAGCTGGATCATCCCCCACTCTCTGTAACTGTAACGCCTCCACTCTATCCTCCTCCTCACCCTCCTATCTGTCTCCCATATTTCTTGTCCCGCTTTTTCTCTCTCTCTCTCTCTCTCTCTCTCTCTTGCTCGCTGCGCATGCGTCTAATGCGTGTATTCCCCTTTCACTTTAAAGGGTGGCGGATGAATAAAGGAACGTCCTCCAGTGCTGTTGTTCTCAAGCGGCATTGTCATAATGTCATTGACGCGTTGGGGGCGCGGTGTCCTCCGGAGGCCTTTCTTTTCCGTGGCAACGCCTATTTTGCGCTGGGGCAGCCATACTTTGCACTGGCGGACTACAATACCGCTGCGCTCGTGCTGCAGCTCTCTGGCCAGCACCAGCGACGCTGCCAAGCGGCGCTCGCCCACTTTCCAGATTACCAAACGGGTACGTATCCGGCGAGCAACTCGCACCTGCACATTTACGTGCAACCGTACCTTAATGAGAGTTGCGAGGTGAAGCAAGTTGATGAGGTGGTTGGCCGCGGGGTGGTGGCAAGGGAGAACCTCATGCAGGGAAGTGTTGTTGTTCGTGAGGCCAAACCATGGGTGCGGTATCCGACTGAAGGTGGTCTATGTGCACTCTGTGCAGGCCCCCTACCGGAGCGTTTTTTTACGTGTGCAAACCCGAACTGCCACGAAGAGTACTGCAGTCGCGACTGCAGGATGATGGCTCTTTCTCTCTACCACGCCCGAACCTGCAGCTTAGAGGGCTTCCAGGCTGTTGAACTTGACTTGTACACGCAGATGAAATCCTGCGTGTCAAATAATGAGAAAAATGCGGCAGCCGCGCAGTTGTTGATGCTGCGTGTTCTAGCAGTCTCTTTGCAGCAGCAAATTGTTCCCTCGGCGCTGAGTGAGGTGCGGATTCTTTCTGGACGTCTGCTCTTCAGTCCAAGGGTGCTGTGCGGGCCCTTTTTGGATATTTACACGCGCTTTACTCGGGCGTGCCACACCGCCACATCTATATCATATGAAGAAATGATCGGAGTGCTGGCACGCGTGACGGCAAACTGCTTTCATCGTGACAAGTGTGTGGAACTCCACCTTCCCCGCTCCATGCTGAATCACGCGTGCGACGCGAATGTCGCAGAGGATCCCACCTCTGGGGTGATGAGGACAACACGTGACGTGGCACGAGGTGAGGAGCTCACCATTAACTATTACCCGCAACTGAAGCACTTGGCGTACGAGGAGCGGTCTAGGGAGCTGGAGCGGCGTGGTTTCACGTGCCACTGCCGCCAGTGCCAGAATAAGAAATGAGGACAAACACCACACGGCTCTAGGGCGAAATTGTATCGCGTGGCCCGCAGCGCACCTCAATTCTCATAATCTCCCCCGTTTTGTTGTTGTTTTATTGGGGATGACGGTCTCCTGCCGTTGCTGCTTTAGTGCCATTTCTGCTGCACTCGCCGTTTGTTTTGCCTGTGCTCCCCTTTGTTTGTGTTTGCTTTTCCGGCGTTGTAGAGCACAGGCTCCAGCCGAGCACGAAGCTCTGCTCCAATGCTCAAGACGGTTCTCCTCCTTGACGGTAGTGAGGCGGTGAATTGCTCTGCTGACTATCTCCCCACACGACTCCTTGCGCTGCGCCCTCAAATCAATAGATTTGTCCATGCATATCTGGACGGTAATCCCCTGGCCTCTCTAGGCGTCGTGGTGATGCGGGACGGTGTGGCGCACCGCCTCAGCCCGTGCACCACAAACGCTCCCGAGATTATTCAGGCTCTGGAAGTCAAGTACTTCCTCTTCGGTGGATCGGGGGCAATGTCGCTGGAAAACGGTCTGCGTCTTTCGCTCTCTGAGCTCGTGGATTTAAAGCGCATCGCCAAGCGTGCGCGGCAGGTGGGTGAGGGCGGTGGTGGTAGAGAACCACGGGAGGAGTCTAGAACAAGGCTCCGCATCATTCTTGTCTCGTCGTCCGTGACACTCATCGATCCCAATGACGTCTTTGTTGTGCTCAAGATGGTGTCGCAGCTCCGTGTGCGTGTGGATGTCATCTCCTTCTGTGGCGTTGTACATGCGTTGGAGGAGGCAGCGCTCCGCACTGGCGGGTTGTTGCACACTCCCATGAATTACGATCATTTGTCTGATATCCTGCGAGCCCTTAGCGCCCCTGACAAGGGGCGTGGTTGCCGTGGAAGAGGGCAGTCGATGATTCGTATCGGGTTCCCTGTTTACGTTGAAACAGATCCTAAGAGTGAGGGCCGGCGCTATCTGGCATGCCCGCAGTGTGCATTAATACAAACCTCCATCCCCTCCACGTGTCCCCTCTGCAAATTGCAGCTTTGCAGCGCGCCGCTGATACACACAACGTTTATTGCACACAACGAACTTTGCGCCGTGTCTGAGAGGTGTGTAGGGTCTGCGGCAGATGAAAGTGGTCGCCCACGTAATGATCGCTGCTCTTTGTGTCAGGGAAAAATAATGTGCGGTGATGAGGATGTCTTTTGGCGCTGTAGCAGATGCCAACGTGACCGTTGCAACACGTGTGAAAGCTACGTCCGAGAAGGTGTGGGTCTCTGTCCGACGTGCGTTTCCTCCTCTCCATGACACCGCCACTACAGGGTAGTCCCTCTTTCCTTCACACCGCAGGATCTCTACGCATTCCTGTGTCTTTTTTTTTTTTTTGCGTTTCTCTCTCTCCCTCTCGCTCTCTCTCTCTCTCTCTCTGTGTGTGTGTGTGTCTGTTACGAGGGTGTTTGACCTTTGCAGTCACTTGTGTTTGTGCTCTTGGCTCACTGAGCTACCCCAAGATTATTTTTTCTTCTCCTAGTGTTAGAAATGCTCCAACGGACTATGGCCCTCGCCGGGCTGTCACTATCGTCGCCATCATTATTATTATCATCATCATCATCGACGGCGACGGCGACGGTGAATGCAGCAGCCCCGGTGCCCTCCACGTGGCGAATCGCTCCTTCTGGGTGGCATCTTGTTCCAGAGTCAACCGTTGATGAGCATGACGAGTTGCGTGTGGCCAAGTTATTTTCCTTTTTGAATCATGGGGCACAGTACGCCTTTCTTGGTCAGGTCATGGCACTCGCCGAGGAGATGGACTGCATTCCACGTCTCGAGTGGTTCTACACGGACCTGTACTTTATGCTCCCGCCAACCCCTAGAGCCGAGCTTTTGGCGTGCTATATGAACGACCAGGAGCGTCTTCGCTGTGGCTTGCGAAATCAGTCATCTGGCACAAGTACATCTGGTATTATTTGGAGTGAGGAGCTGCATCGACGTGTGGAGACACGCGCCGCTGATGACTTTTGCTGGGTCCTTGGCAAGAACCAGAGAAAAACGGAGAAGTTTCTCCAGGAGACATATGTTCAGTGGCACCACCGCGCTGACTATCTTGTCTCGCGGAAGAGTCGCGAGAAGAAAGAGTTTCGCCAGGACTTGACGCTGCATCAGGTTATTCAGGAGGGCCAGGAGCGAAAAAGGCGAATGCAACGCCGGCGATCCCGGGAGGAGGCTCGGGAAGAGCAAATTAGTTCAGGAAGGGAAAGTGAGTGGGACAACTTCACACACGACGTGCTCCCGAGGGATCTCCGTGAGGCCCTGGATCGGGAAAGTGATGGCATGGAAGATGTTCGCATTGCCCGCGCTGGGACCGCCACCGGAGGATGGAGCCGCGGCCACCGTACCCATCCAAACTATCGCTAGTGTGTGTGTGTGTGTGTGTTACCCATCACCTCCCTCCCCTATATTTATGTCCATGTTGTCCCGTCTCTGTGTTTGCGTCTCGGTTTGTTTGTTTCTGTGCGTGTGCACACCCATGCTATGTGTGCGTGGCATTCTCTCCATAGGCATGTGGGTAAGCCTTTTTCATTTGTTGTTGTTGTTGTTGTTGTTGTTGTTGTTGTTGATGCTTTTCGGAAGGTTGGGAGAAGGAAGATACGTGGCGGGGAGGGGAGGGAATTATATATGTACCGTGCGAGAGTGCTGCGACGCTGTCGAAGAGTTCATCCAAGGGCCCTTCGGGCAGCCCAGCTCTTATTCGCAGAGACTGCACATGGTGGTGGTGGTGAAAAGGGTCCTGTTGTGCTGCAGAGTCTGGATGGGGTAGCCCACATGCCCCCCAATCAATCTTTCAGTGGTCGTCAGCTATGGAACTCAACACGGGTGATACGCGAGAGTCGACATGTTCGCCAATCCCATGGTGCGTGTGTGGTTGGCGGCGCTGATGCCATTCAGCGCGCCTGGCGCGACTACAAGATTCGGCCAAATGTCGTATATGTTCCAGACACGGAGCCAGGGGTTCCCCTCTGGTGTCTGGGGGAGGAACTTGCGACCTGTGTCGTTCGCTGCCCACCTGTGGATGTCAACAAACAGCTGCTTAGCGCGGAGCGGGGGGACGGATATGCCGCGGAGTTTCCCACACCTGTATTGCCTAGGCTCGACTTGTTCCTCAATGAGGAAAAACCCTCTCGTCTGAGCTCGATGCTGGCCCTTATGGGTCTTCGAATTCCCAGCAATGTCGGTCTCCTCATTCGGGCGGCGGTCGATATGGGTTTTGAGAGCGTCCTCCTTGACGACTGCGTCGATGTTTTCAATGAAAAGGTGCTGCGCGCCAGTGGGGGAGCAGTTTTCTCGCCTAACATAAAGCTTTTTGAGACAAGTGGGGCGTCGGTGTCGCTCTTCAGTACCATTGCAGTTGAACACCGGCTTGTGCCGCTGCTCGCCGTGCCTTCTCAAGAGGCCGAATCGGCATTTGCGGTTGCCAGGCGCCTGTGGGGAAAAGGGGCGGGCCAGCAAGAGGAATGGGGCCCGCTCCTGGTGCTTGGGTCCGAGTCGAAGGGCCTTGGCCCTACAGGCCTCCTCCGGTGGGGGGGAGAAGAGTGGCCTGTGCCGCGCCAGTTCGTCTCCGTTCCCCTGGCGAATCCGGCGATCGGCTCCATCAATGTGGCCGTGGCGGGTTCGGTGCTACTACACGCCTTTCGCCGCGCGGCAGCTAAGCATTTTTCGCACCTGGAAGGCCTTTCCGCCACGACGCGCCAGGAATTGCAGAGCCTTCCGCCGTAGGCTAGTGAACTGTGTGAAGGGAAGCCGCGGAGCAGAGCAAAAGAAACAACAACAACAAAAAAAAACGCCCCACGAGGAAGAAAAGAGGTGGGGTGTTCAATGTGCAAGGGAAGTTGTGTGTATTTGGCGTTCCCCCTAATGCCTGCACATTCGCGCGCCCCACGCTACTCTCTTCTTGTTGTTGTTGTTGTTGTTGAGGCGCTGGCGATGGCGCCAAAGCGAGAGAAGATGATTTTAGGGTGTCGGCCTCCCTGGCGATGCCGGCCACCCCACCGTGGGGCGCCAGTCTCTCCAGCACATTTCGCGGCAGCAGCCCCGTTCTTCTTTTTCTTCTAGGAAACGTTGCGGGGCTCACGCAGGCCAAGCGCCTGGCTTCAAGTAAGAAATCGCACGATGAGAGCATTACTTTCCGCCTGCCGAGCGAGTCCACGATGTCCCCCGTATGAAGCCGCTGGTTTTGGGCTTCAGCGCCGTGGGATTGCCCGCGCCTGTCGCGGTGGCGGCGTTTCGATCCTCATCGAAGATGGGCATCGCAGGCGGCGACGGGACTGACGCTTCCGTCCGTGCGCACCTTCCGCCGATCTCCAGGAGGAGCATCGCCGCTGGGTGGATGCGGACGGGTTGCGTAGCATTGGCGGGCCGCACAGCTGATAGGCGCAGGCGCCGACGCACACACGATGCGCCGACTTGGGGCTGCAAAGCCCCGCGACGACGACACCATTCCGCAGCGGCGCATGTTAGAACGAACGCCACGCTGCCAGCGCGGGCGTGGGGGCTCGACGCCGTCCAAGGGCTGCGTTGTGAGCAACTGGAAGGCAGCCGTCACACCATCGTGCGCGAGGTGGCTCTCTTTCTTTTTGTTTTATATTATTATTATTTTTTTCTTTTTTTTTTGGGGTGGCGACGTGCGAAGGAGCCGAAAAAAAAAATCGTAAAGAAAAAGCGGGGATCGGAAAACTTGCTGGAGGTGGGGTTCGAACCCACGAAGCTTACGCATGAGAACTTAAGTCTCACCCCTTTGACCAACTCGGGAACCCCAGCGCGCTGACGGGGTGGTGAAAAAACTGGGGGACGACGGGTTGTCACGCGGACGGACACAGACACGAAAAGGGGGAAAACGCACTCCCACCTGGACTCGAACCAGGGTTATCGGATTCAGAGTCCGAGGTGATAACCGCTACACTATGGGAGCGACATGCACATCCTGCTGATGACACAATACATTTCCCCTTCTGTGCTTCGGGGATTGCTGTATGGGGGCTCCTAGCGCAGACCGCGGCTCCTATAGCTCAGTCGGTCAGAGCGTGGGTCTAATAAGCCCAAGGTCACAGGTTCGACCCCTGTTGGGAGCATCTTTTCACCCGCCTGCTTTTTTCCGCGCGAGATAAAAAATAGAGGAATAGTTCTCAAAAAAAACGGGGAACCAACGAAAAATCACTCCCACCTGGACTCGAACCAGGGTTATCGGATTCAGAGTCCGAGGTGATAACCGCTACACTATGGGAGCGACGCGGCGGCCTGCGTGGAAAACGTGGTGCATGCGCGACGGACCGCGGTTTCCTGCCTGCGCGGGGAGGAAGGCATGCCGGCGCGGAACGGTATGGCGCGCCGTCTTGCATGGAGAAGTTTGCGTGCTGCCTCCCTCGGTGGGAGGAAGCGCTTCGTCTAATAATACTCTGCGCGTCCAACCCGGAAGCGATGTAGAGAAGAAAAAGATAAAGAAAAAAAAGATAAAGATGGCGCTGGGTTTTTTTTTTGTTTTTGTTTTTCCGCGGCGAGACGACACAGAAAGAGGAGAACGAAATGCACAGAAGGATTTCCACAGTTTTTGGCACATTTTTGGCTTATCGGGGGGCTTGGGGAAATAAAGAGAAGGAGATCTATAAAGATCGCCGCCCATTTACCTTCACGCAGCGTCGCCATTTCACCTCAAAGGGGCGGAGATTCGACTGCAGAAAGAACCAAAAGAATACGAACCTCACACACACACACACACAAATATAGAGGGGAGAGAGGGAGAGAGCGTGAGGGGGGATAAAGAAACAAAAATTAGATAGTGATGGGAAAAGGAAACTGGGAATGAAGTACGAAACCAACACCATGGCACACATATGGCGGAACTCTCACCTCAGATCGAGGAGGCTCTCTTGAAGACGTCGGTTGGTATTTCCGGCTGCTCAGGGGTTTTGTAGCTGCCCGTGTCCTTCACAACGTACTTCAGCAGCCCATGGGAATACGCGTGGGAGTAAAACCACCAGTTAATCATGTAGGTATCAAAGTACAATGCCGAGCGAGAGCGCTTGCAGAGACCGTCATCCAGGGAATTGGTGTTCGCTGTGGAAAAGATCCACTCACGCAAAGTAAAGGCACAGAACTGGCGGTTGAGGTCTTTTGCTCGAAAGATGGCCTTCCCCATCTTCATGGCAAACCGCTGCCTCTCCTCAGAACCAATAGGCGGTGGAAGGTTAGCCAAAAGGCGAAGTACATGATACGGAAGCTCGCGGTAAAGATAAAACCGAAGCAAATAGTGAGTGGTGGATTCAATTATGTCGATGCCCATGGGCCCAAAGGCTTTCGGGTGCCGTTTCTTCCAATCCCAGTACACCTTGCTAGCATCACGGAGGCGCTCCCAAGTGAGGTTGTTCACTGAAGAGGATGTGGCTGCGTGATATATAAATGGGAGACCAACCTCCGATGACTCAGTGGGGGCCAAGTTAGTCACAGTCACCGCAGTGGGAGTCGAATCGTGTTCATGTTGCTGCTGTTGTTGTTGTTGTTGCTGCTGGACGGCGGCGGTGGTCAACGGAGACACTTCCTCTACGCCACCAGTCCCATTCTTCTTCAGCGACCCTGATGCCGCCAGCACATTAAAGAATGCTCTTCCTGCATGCTGTTGCTGCTGCTGCTGCTGCTGGTGGTGGTGGTGGTGGTTCTGCAGTGGCTGCGTGGCCGCAGCCGACTCAGCTCGCTGACTCTTCATCCAATGCTGCGTCTTGAAGAGTGCCTTGATGATGGTATTAATGACAAAATCGACTGGAACAATGTCTGCAATTGCCTCTGGACGACCCGAAAGCTCCTTCACCAGGCCGAGACCACCCGTCAGCAACAGGGCCCCAGCAGCCGTGAGTGCGTCCACCCATCCAGGAAACGGTTCCTTGTAGCTACACCCGACAATAGAGGGCCGAACAATGACCACAGGACAGTTACCCTTACACCTACTCAGCAATTGCTCCCCCATTGACTTTGTTAAGGTGTACGTATTGGGAAAACCATACTTCTTCAGCAATTTCTGACCCACGGTCTCGATCTCGTCATCGTGAAGCGCAAGAATATGCTTGCACATAGCCTCTGGATCAAACGGCAGGGGGTAGAGACACTCTTCCACAATGCTTCCTTGAAGGTTATAATTGACATAACACGTGGAAACATGAACCATAGCCTCCAGCTTCTTACATTCGCGCGCTAGCGCGAGGACGCGGAGGGCACCCAATGTATTAGTTTCTACAGCAACGTTTAGTCGCTCATCGAAGTCGACCGTCGCCGCCATGTGTACAATAAAATTCACCGATTGCATAATCATTCGACGGTTCTGGTCGCTTAGACCGAGACGATCAGCGGTGATATTTCCCTCCACACCCACCACCCGCGAGCACAGTGACTTGAACTTCTCCTCACCCATGTCCGCCCGAAGAGGATCAAAGCAAGTAGAACCCAACACCTCCACCTCGAGACGCTCTTGGGAGCTGAGGTACCGCTTCAACTTGCGTGAGGTTTTCCCACGAATAAGAACATAAATATTCCCAATGTCAGGAAACTCCTTCAGAAGCTTGAAGAGAAGTACCTTGCCCATGAAGCCGCTGCCCCCAGTTACGAAGAACGACTTGCGAGTGAACGCCTGGTGGACGTCAAGAGACATGCTTCCTTTCCCTTCCACTTTCAATATTCAAAATACAAGTCCAACCTATGCAGTGCACTAATGAGAATAACCTACCCTTGCCTTTCTACATTGCCCACGATCGGGGAGAAAGCGCAAATGAAGATCAGTACAATCCCCAGATAATCATTGACGTGAAGGGATACAAGATGGAAATGAACCAGTGGAGCGCAATCTCCATCTTCTCAGGCAGACAAAAATATATGAGCGCTTTGTGGGGCCTTGCTAATAAGAGAAAAGCCGCAAAGAACACTTTCATCTCACATGCCTGAGAGGAAAGGGTGCCTCGACGGGCGGTGCGACTTCCGAACAAGAACTCTGCAGGGCATTGCCTGAAATATGTGTCTTGATGCGGTCAGGCCCCTAAAATCCTGAAGGGCAGAGGCACAAGAGTACAACAAATTTTATGCCGGCGAGCGTTGGGCTCCTGCACTCGCTCGATTCAAGAACATCACTCATAGTACAAAACACAAAAAGAAAAAAAAAAGAACCATTACGTAAGTAGGCCTCATATCTTTTTTTTCTTTTTTTTTTTTTTTTTGGGGGGGGGGGTCGCACATGGTGAATGATATAAGTTAGCNTCTCTAAAGAAAGCAAACTCGCAACGGGATAAACCATATGCGACGATAGTGGGTGTCCAACACTTCGGTCGCACTCTCTCAAAAAACGAAACCAAAACAACAAAAAAATTGGGTGCACGCCACCCGCCTCTCTGCAGCATGAGAGGAGGCAGAAAATCATCATTTGGTTTCACATTCCAAAGAGTCACAAGCACTATTTTAAAAAGGGAAAACAAAAAAGAATTTACAAAGAAAAACAAAATTCGGGATGCAATTGCATCACTCAACACAAGTCTTCAACAATTTATGCATTGCACACAAAAACGCATGGTTGCATAAAAAATTATAGATATCGCATAAAACCGAAAAAAAAGACAAGAATATTTGTGCAACCAAAAACGGCAACCATGCGACAACAACTACTACAGAAAAAAAAAAAAAGCCGCCCTCTGGAAGCCACAGAAACTCACTATTGAACCCACAAGGCATCGGCGTTGCACACCGACCCATAGGGCAGGGCAGTTTCCCCGCTATTGTTGTACAGCGTCAAGAAAGCACCACTGCGCAGCCACGACTTGGCGTGCGCAAGTGCTTCAGGGGAGCGAGTAGTCTCTGCAAACCACGAGGTGTGACTCCTCATAATCGCAAACTCTCCCTTCTTCCACAAGCCACCGTTGAAATGCACAACAGCAGGGGTGGCGTGCGGGCTCTCGGAGACGGTGAAGAGCAGCGGAAGTGGTAATACGCCATTCGCCATCAGCTGTCCAACTTCGGCAGAGCTCCGCGACAGGAGGTCGCGCTCCCAGACCACCCCAAATAATGACAAGAAGAAACTGTTGTGAAAGTCCAGGTTCATCATCCCAAACGGGATGGGCGTCCCACGCCCCATCGGCGCTTGGGGCTTCCGACTCTGCAGGTACAACATCCCCCATACAGTCTGGTCGCACCACCAACGCTTTCCCGCCGTAAATCTCTGGAATGCCGCCACCGCGCGCTTTATGGCCCACACGCGACCCACGTAGCCGCCAGCATTGAGGTAGCGGAACTTCTTTTGCTTTCGTGCGTGCGAGCTGATGTTGGACATCAAAAAATTTTCCTCGACTCGTTTATACGCCGAAATGCACCTTACCTTCGCAAAAACACGCTGTGATCTTGGCGCCAACTGCGGGTGGTAGCAGTTGCGCTCCGCCGTGAACAGAAGTGGTGATGTCGCCTCACCACGGCGCACGGCCTCGGCGCTAAAGGCGTCTGCGGTTGGAGCCGTTGTCGCAATGAACCTCTCCACCGCCTGTCGCATCGGCAGCATCCCGGTGAGGAGCGTATCTGCGCCGTCAAACGACACAATAACGTCATTGTCCTCGAGGCGCTCCGCCATGATGTACTCCATCACCCACGACACGCGTCGTACATGGGAGTATACCCCCCCGTATCCGATTGTCGTCACCGACACGTTGGAAAGAATGGCGCTTGCCAGCATGTGGCACCAGCCTTTAGAGGCATGCGTCTGCGCCACAAGAAACCTAACCACCGGCGTGGAGGATCGCCGCACCTCTTCCACGGGCTGCAGCCATCCCTCGTCCTCAATCCCGAGGAAGACGCAAAAACACCACGCCAACGAAATGAAAATGAGCAATGAAAACAAATAGCTTATCCTTGGCATTATGAGAAGTTGGACGGAGTCTTGCTTCTCCCCTTTCCAGCAGCAGCGCCGTTTGGCAGATGATCCAAAGCATTGCAAAAGGATGGAAGGTAGAGCACCAGCAGAAGACGAGGGAAACGAATAAACCATGCGACAACAACTACTACAGAAAAAAAAAAAAAGCCGCCCTCTGGAAGCCACAGAAACTCACTATTGAACCCACAAGGCATCGGCGTTGCACACCGACCCATAGGGCAGGGCAGTTTCCCCGCTATTGTTGTACAGCGTCAAGAAAGCACCACTGCGCAGCCACGACTTGGCGTGCGCAAGTGCTTCAGGGGAGCGANTCTCGTACGATGGAAGCAATAAACAACGGTGGACAATAGAGGCGCGCACAGAGAGGGGTAACACTGTTCTTCAGCAGGGAGGCTTACGACATGTGCCTTTCCTGCAACAGTTGTTTAGTCACGCACACTACAAAAGAAAAGAACACAAAAACAAAAGCAGTAACGGATCATGTGATACCTCAGAGAACTTACATTCAGATGCGTTACACACTAGTAGCAGCAGGTCTCTGCCAGTTTTCATTTCACTTTTCTAACGCCCGGACATGCAACAAAGAAACAAACAACGAAAAGCAAAAAAAAAAAAAAAAACAGAAAGCAGACAAGCAGGAGCAAATAGCGGTGTGGTACTGAGAGTAAAAGAAAATATTCGAAGTCCACACGCTCCCCCGCAGTTCTTGATGCAGCCGCCCTCCACCCTCTTCCCTCGCCCCTCGAAAGGGCCCACACACACACACACACACCCCTCGCTTAAAATCAGATCGCCCACAACATATACATATATATAAACACTTGCTTACTTATACTGTTGTTCTCTGTGTGTGTGTGTGTTTTTTTTTTTTTTTTTGTATTGTTTAAAAATAAGAGGGGGTGGGGGTGGGGGTGGGGGGCAATTAATATTTTAAACAAAGAGCGGAAACAATAAACTCTAAAAATAAATCATGTGTTGTAGCATCGTCCTTTGGATTTAGAGATTGTAGAAAAACAAAGCAACAACAACAACAACAACAAAAAGAAGAAAACACCACCGCCATCGCCACCACAAACAACGAGAGCGAGGGGCATCAGCCTCCACATACAAATACACACATCTGTGCATGTACGCACACACGCATATATATATATATATATATACATATACATACACCACCGAACTATATCATTTTGCGTGCGCGCGTCACATCTCGTCCTTCCGTCGTCACGCCTCAGCACTCATCCACGGGCGCCTTCACACCACATTTATCTGCAGCAGCCCTCCACTCCTCCCGGTGTTGTGACGAGCAAAACAAAAAGAAAAAAAAGGGACACTTTCCCGCTTTTTCATGCGTGCACGTCTATTTGGTGTTTCATTCAACATGACGTTCGCCCCTTCGCGTGGGATTTCTTCTCACCACGACTTTCTCGTCCCTGCCTGAAGGGTGCCATTGCAACTGAGAGAATGGCGCGCACACACACACACACACACACCTTTTTTTTTTTTTTGGCGGCCGTGAAAGAGTCAACCATGACACACCTCGGCCTCGTCCTACCACAACCAACCGCAACACAATTCTTTACAGCAGCAGCAGCAGCAGCAGCAGCCGCCGCGCACAAACAACAACAACAACAACAACAACACTTCCCGAGCCAAAGATGAATATAAATAAATATAAATAAATATAAGCACATAAACAGGCGCGCGTCCCGACGCATGCAACACATCCAAATCTCTAAACACAGTTGGGTGTCTATACGTGTCATGTTACTTACGTTCACAACACACGCACGCTGAGACGGTTTCTCTACCAGCGAGCGCGCAAACCCTGCGACGGTAAAACACTTCCAGCACAGAGCTCTGACAACTGAGGGGCGGGGGAGTGTGTTGGGCGCAGGTCCAAAAATAAGGCGGAGAAATAAAATAAAAAAAACACAACAGCAGCAGCAGCAGCAGCAAAACAAAACAAAAGATACACACACAATAAATAAATAAAAAAAAAAGAAAAAGAAAAAAAAGAAAGGCGAACGAAGAGGGCGCCAGAAATAAAACCGTCGACTTACACCACTTTCCTCGCCACAAATATGTCAGGCATTTGTTGCCACCCTCACACACACACTTCCGTTTTTTCGTTTGTTTGTTTGTTTGCTTTGCTCGTCAGAAGGCAGCGGCAGCCAAACAGAACCCGGCACATGACGAGAGCAAAGAAGCGATTATGAGCCTCCACCCCACACCAAACACCCAATTCATTTTAGCGTCGGAGCTGAGTGCCGGCTGGGACTCGCACCAGTTATTTTTGTACCAGTCCACCTCCAAAATGAGAACGATCAGGGAAGCCATGGAGGAGAACATAAAATACAGTGCAAGAGGGACGCGGAAAATGCTGCTAGCAGAGAAATTAAAGGAGCTTAGTACCAAGTTGACACAGGCCAGCACAGACGCCAGTAGCGATATTCCCTCAACCACCTGAATGCGCACCCTCCCATTGTCACAGGTGAAGTAACTCTGGCGCAGCAGAGTTGTCTGCCGCACCACACGACCGTCCGGCCGTTGTACCCAGAGGTGCATCTCCCATATTGTTATCTCCCCCCTTGTGATGTTCATGCCGCCCCCCGCATCCCCGCTCACCAGATTCCCATCGGATGTGAATATCGGAACAAAACACGTTGACAGAGTCAACCCAACTGATGACAGGGCTAACAGCAGTAGCAGCAGTAGAGAGAAGAATGTCATTGTTTCGCAATGGCTTCCTTTTAATACCCCCCCCCCTTTTTTTGTTGTGTGTGTGTGTGTGTGTGTTTTGGCCTTAAATTTTCGATTCGCGTTCCTCCTGACTCTTGGCACCACCACCGCCACCACCCTTCCTCCTTTGCGCTTCCCTGCTTGTGGTCCCCGCGTATCCTTCTGCTAGCGGCATGAAAAACAGATGCGACAACAAGGGTCCAGACAACAAACAAACAAACAACAACAAGAAACAGTGAGAATACATCGTACATCGTGCGTCTGTGCAACACATCTACACACTGCAGCATAACCCCCAACAACAAAAGCAGCAGCGGCAGCACTTCATACCACACACACACACACACACACACACACGACCCAAAAAAAAAAAAACAATAGGGGAGTGAAGGCACATGGTGTACATGCAATCACCTTCATATGTGTATATGTATATATACGCATGTATAGTCACTCATCATCATCACGCTTCATCATCATCACGCATCACATACCTTTTCGCTTCTCTCCACTTTTACTTCCTCTTTTTGTTGTTGTTCGTGTTTATTCCCCTCCCGTCGTTGCCCCCCGCGTACTTGCTCATTTCCCAAGTCTCTTGGACTGCCGCGTACTAATACACACGCTTCGCGGGAGGAATGCTCTCGAGCTCATTTGTCAACATCTCGCTGTGCACGCGGCGGTAGCCCAGACGTACCTTACCTGCCTTGTCATCGAGATATGCAAGCGTGTGCTTCATCCAGTTGTGGTCATCGCGGTCCGGGTAGTCGTCTCGCGCGTGTGCACCGCGGGACTCCCGCCGCACAGCAGCGCCGGTGATAGTCATCAACGCGTTTGTGAGGAGGTTGCGCAGCTCGAGAGCCTCAATGAGGTTGCTGTTCCATACCGGGGACTTGTCGTGGACCAGCACGTGAGAAAAGTCGCGGTAGCACTCCTCGATAATAGCTTGTCCTTTCAACATACTCTCCTCTGTGCGGAACACCGCGGCATAGAGCGCCATCGTCTCCTTCATGCGCTCACGAATACGCGCGACGGGGACATCGCCCTTGTTATGCAGGATACGGTCGAGATCCGCCAGGGAGCTCTCCCCAGCACCTGGCGGCAATTCCGGCTGGCTTCGGCCCTCTTTCGTCAAGTTGAAGATGACAGTATTGGCGCACGACTTACCAAAGACGACAATATCCAGAAGCGAGTTCGCACCAAGTCGATTCGCGCCATGGACGCTTGCACACGCACATTCACCAGCCGCGAGGAGCCCAGGAACGATGGCGTCGTCGTCGCCATTTCGGGGATTGACAACCTCGCCAGTCCACAGTGTCGGCACGCCGCCCATCGAGTAGTGAACGGTTGGCACAATGGGGATCGATTCCTTCGTCACATCCACACCAGCAAATATGTGAGCGCTCTCGGATATGCCGGGGAGCTTCTCATGCAATTGCTCTGGAGGGAGGTGGTGGAGCTGCAGCAGGACATGGTCCTTCTTGGGACCGCAGCCACGCCCCGCGAGGATCTCCAGTGTGATGGCACGTGAGACAACGTCGCGAGAGGCCAGATCCTTCGCCTTTGGTGCATAGCGCTCCATGAACCGCTCACCCTCGCTGTTAACCAGATACCCACCCTCCCCACGCGCACCCTCCGTAATCAGAACACCAGGACCGTAGATGCCAGTCGGGTGAAACTGCACAAATTCCATGTCCTCTGATGGAAGCCCCGCGCGAGCCACCATTGCCGTTCCATCACCGGTGCAAGACTTGGCGCTGGTTGTCGTGAACCAGCAACGTCCGTATCCACCCGTGGCGAGGATGGTATACTTTGAGCGAAAGCGGTGAATAGTGCCGTCGTCTATGCTCATTGTGATGACTCCACGGCAGCATCCATCTTCCACCATGAGATCCAGACAATAGTACTCGTTAAAGAAGTTCACACCGTACTGAAAAGACTGCCCGTAGAGTGTGTGAAGCATCGCATGCCCGGTGCGATCTGACGCAGCGCATGTACGACGGGCCTGTTTTCCACCGTAGTGGATTGACTGACCACCAAATGCTCGTTGATAAATGAACCCATCCTTCGTGCGCAGGAACGGGAGACCCATGCTCTCCAATTCCGACACAACACATGGGGCCTCCTGGCACATGTACTGAATCGCGTCCTGGTCACCCAGCCAGTCACTCCCCTTCACGGTGTCATACACATGCCAACGCCAATCGTCCTCCTCGCAGTTGGCAAGCGCTGCATTGATGCCGCCCTGCGCAGCGATCGTGTGCGACCGTGACGGGTAGAGTTTGGAGATGCACGCCACATCATAGCCGGATGCAGCAACACCCATCGCCGCGCGAAGCCCTGAGCCGCCGGCACCGACGACCACACAGTCAAAGGTGTGATCAATCACGGGGTACGCCTTCGCGAGGTTAGACATAAAGCGAGAAAATGTGCGGCGAAGCATCGCTGTCGCAAGTCAATTTTTTGTGTTTCTTCTTCTTCTTCTTCTTCTTCTTCCTCCTCCTTGTCCTTCACTGGTTGATCTCCCGTTCCGTCGCTACTTGTGCTGCTGACTGAAAAATAAACCTAACACCTCTTCCAACGATTCCCTTGCAACAGATGAGCGGGGAAGAGGGAGCGGCGCAGCCAGGGCACATCATACACAAGAACCGAGAAGCCTCCAACAACTTGACAACAACTCACACAAAAAGAAAAACTTTCGCTTCCACTCCGTGTGCGTGCGTGTGCGTGTGTGTGTGTGTGTGTGTGCCAGCTCTTACCTCCTCTGCTCGCCAACTCGCTCTCTTTCTCTCGCCTTTATTTTCTCGCCTCCCCACCCCACCCCTGATTTGTAATGTATCTTTCGCCTGTCCGTCCTTCCTGAGCGCATGTGCGTGGAGGGCAAAAGAGACAAAAAAAAAAAAAAAAGGGGGGGGGGGGGGGGGGGGGGGCCCGTGACGCGGCCCCAATTTCCCCCTTGAACCCGCACACGCAGACGCACGCTCTCTCCCTCACGGGTTGGGCTATCCGCGCCCCAATGCGGCTAACGCTGAAGCATTTCATCAAGATCAGGAAAGGCGGCGCGTGACATGCGGTCTACGTAGCCTCTCAGCACGTCGCTCTGCGACACATACGCGAAAGGCACACTCACCAGCTCCGCCTCCTTCAGCATGAAAATCGGTAAGAGCGCTGCGTACACCGCACAGTCCACGGAAGAGGGTTGGTCACCGAATAGGAACGCCTTGCCCCCAATGATGCTTTCAATGGTTTCCAAGTTTCGCAGATACTCTTCCTCCTGCTGTTCCTTCGTCAGGTTCAACCCTACGAGCCGTGATACATGGGAGATTTTCGACTTGAGTCGCCACACGAAGAGCCTGAGAAGCAGCCAGGGAAGTTCAACGACACGAGCAGCGTATGGCATGATGTGGCGTGCTCCTTCCCCGGTGACGGTACGATAAAATGCAAATCGCAAATCGTACTCGAGCAAGCTGTCGATTCCGATTCCGATGGCTCGCTGCTCAGAGGTGAGCATCTTGTCCATCTTCACATCGAACTTGGTGCTGAGATACTCAATGATGGCGTTGGACTCGGCGACGCGCCTCCCATCGTGCACGATACACGGCAGGCATTCGGTTGGCGACAAGGTTGTGTTCCATATGCCGTGAACCTCGTACGGTATCTTTGCAAGGCGTAGAAATGCCTCTACCTTGGTGCACGGCGTCGATACACTCGGAGCAAGCGCCCAGCGTGGAAACGAGAGGAGATGCACTACGTTTTCCCCGGCCTTCTCCATCTCCGCGACGTCCGCGAGCAGCCTGCGATTCCCTGCAGCAGTCCTGAGAGCCATCAGAGACGCCACGAGAGATACAACGGCGCCGGCGGAGGCAGCCACCACAATGGCCGCCGTACTCTTGCCAAGGGACATCATCCTTTGCTCGCCTTCCACCTCCCACACCCCACCCCCTTCGGTTGTTGTTTGAAAGGACACAACAAAAGCCAATGCCAGTGTTGCTGAGCATTGCGTGTAGAGGGGTGAGATGCGAAATCAGATGACACTTCTCACAGCACTTCCTCCCCATCATGATCCTCATCAGAATCACAATCATCCAAGACGCGCTATCCAGCTCTTGATGAAGCAGCGCAAAGACGCAACCAGATGAGGGAGTGAGTGACCACCATCACCAACAACAACAACAACAACAACAACAAAAAATATCTTCAACGTCTGCAAGGATCCCCCCCCCCTTCCCACACCTCACCAGCGAAGTGAATAAAGTGTATTGGACGCGTGCGTGCGTGCATTGCCCCTCTAAGTGAATTCCCTATTTTGTCAAATGGTAGTGACGAGGCGGTTTGCAGAGTTTCCTGCAGCACCATTCGGCGAATGACGGCGGAAGGGGGTTTACTCCGCAGTGTTTTTCTCCCCACGATCGCATCACAGTGTTGGATGCTGCTCTTCTGGGACAAATTTTTGTGCATCACCCGATGTGGCGAGCTCCAAAATGTCAGGGAACGCCAGACTTGTCATACGCGCAATGTAATCGCAGAGGATTCGGCTGTTTCCAAGGTGCGACAAGACTGGGCCATGTGGCCCCATCGCCCTCCCCACTTGCAGCCACCCATACACAGAGCAGTCGTAACTGGTTGGGCTGTCGCCCAGCAGAAACGGCTTCCTGCCTATCAGAGTCTCGAGACTCTGCAGTTCGCGTAGAAATAACTGAGGGTAATACGAATCCTGCAGGTTGCCGTATCCGACGGCGTTGAGCACGTCAATGAGGGTACTTCGCATTTTTTGAACCAGCTTCTGTGCCACGGAGGGATCGAGCAGATACTCCTTTGCAAACATGTCTTGCATCAGCAGCGGTCGGTCCACCAACATGGTGCGCTGCAGGCCGTAGTTAAGCGAAGTCTCCGACATACGTTGCGCAAGGCGACCACGTGCATGCTCTTCAGGCGTCAGTCCGTCATCCATCGTCACCTTGTATTTGTCCTTCAGGAATTGAAGGATAAACTCACTGTCACCAAGAATAGTGTCGTTCAGGACAATGAACGGAAGTCGCCTCGTCGGCGAGATAGAAGCATCAGTAGTGAAGTGTACGGTGTACGGTATCTTGGCCAGACGCAGAAATGTCTCCACCTTCAAACAATGGGTGAAGTAGTTTGGCCCGTGCGACCAGCGGTGATGCACAAACAGGTGCACCATGTTCTTCTCGAGTCTCCTAAAGTTTGTCTGCGCGCCGATCTGCCTCCCGACAAACAGCAGCAGGGCAGCTGTTCTAAAGGCAACGTAGCCACCCACGACAGCCGCGATGATCATGACATCCAGAGAGTTCTTCCTCCACATCCGCTCAGCTGTCTGCCTTAACCCGTGGCTCATTGCTGGCCAGCGGAAAAGGTGTGGGAGGAAAAAAGTAATTTATTGCCACTGACTCCCTTCCCATCACTATCACCGCCATCAGCAGCAAAGACAAGGAGAAGCCAAAGAAAAAAAGAAAAAAGAAAATGCAACGGCACCAGGATCACACGAGACACAACATGAGACTGAAGGAGAAGGAATGTCTCCGGCGGGCACGCATCAAGGGAGCATGACAAACCAAAGAGTGCAGTAAAGGCAAAACAGAGAAGCGCAAAGGGAAAATTTTTAAATGACAGAGTCAAATGACAGCAACAATGGAGTACTTTCTCTTTGACTCACCCAGAGCCAGCCCGCTCAAAGAGCAATCTCTCTTGCGCTGCGATGTCAGCAGCAAGCTGCCCCCATCGTGCAACGAGAATCGCCTCGGCCCGGTCAAGCAGACGTCTTACGTCCAGCGGTTCCGGAGCCTGCATGCACGTTCCTGTTGCACCGCCCGTATAATCCGCATCAGGGACCTCCTCCAGGGCTCCAGGAGCCCCGCAGTGTCTATACATCTTGCCCCCGATTCCGTTTTCTTCGCGTATTGCACCTGTCACTCCGGTGGCCGCCTCAACCGTCCACGTCATCGTCGCTGCCACCGCTTTCTTCGTTTTCTTCGTTTTTCGTCGATGAACTCCTCCTCGCCGCCCATCCGCCAGACGCACGTCGACGGGAAGCACATGTACGTACAGAGGACCACCACCATCTCCTGGTTCCGTCAACTCCAATGACACAGCGGGATGACTACTTGAAGAGTGTCCCTTTCTCGACACAACGTTGGCATCCCTACCGCCACCTTCATCCTCATCGTTGGGGTTGCTGCCTTGATCACAATTGCCAGGTTCACTCGCATTGTTGCTACCGTCGATGGCGTGGTCCACGCACAGGTCCACACCTGGTAGCGCCAGCTTCATGTCGAACTTCACCACAGACACCCCCTTGGGCACGCCCTCCTCGATGTCGGTGAGGGTCACACCACCGACCGCCGCGCAGGCACTGAGGAACGCGTCCCACAGCGCCCCGTCCACGCAGCACAACACACTCACAGAGGGGTCAGCGTAAAAAGCCGCCAGTTCCGCCACATTCCACCTGGAAATGAGCTCCAGGGAAGCGAGAAGAACACCCTGGTTCAGCGCCAGACGCAGCAGCGCACGCGTGCGCACGGCAGCAGTGCTCCTCACGAATGTAGACTTGACAAGATATACCAGCTGACCAGAAAACTTCAGGCGATGCAGAGCTTTTTTAGATCGGCTACTTGAATCCTCATGAGAAATCTTGTTTGGCACACGCTCGAGCGTCTCCAACACAGTCCACAACTCGAGTCCCTCGTGCAGGCCATAGGACAGAACACGAACAAGTTGCACAACAAGAATCTCCGCTGCCTCCGCCATGCCTGCATTTGCCTCAACGAAACTTTCAGACGCCGCAGTAGGTGTAGAGGCGTAGTTTGTCACGACACGTGGGTGAAAAAGAAGCACCTTGCGAACCGCAGTGTGCAAATCTCGAATTGCGTCAAGCACCCTTTTGCCCATTATGCCTACTAGCACTTGAAGCCCCACACATGCGCATCCCAAATGAAAACAAAAAAAAAAAACCGTGAGAGATTGAAACAGAGGTCGTGGGGGTGGGAGAGAAGAGGTGCAAGACGCAGATGATCTACACACACATACACACACAGAGGGAGGAAAGAGGTTGGAAACAGTGCAGATGAGTTGGAAAAAAAATCCGGGCCGCAGAAAAGCGTGGAAGGGAGAGAGATAGAGAGGAGGAAACATGGCACCTTTGCAGCCGGCAACCTTCACCGCCTGGGTGTTTGGCAGGTCCTCTCGCAAGCCCCAGCAGATGCACATTGACAAAGGCATATGGCTTCTTCTCCCACCATGGCTGTCTCTTCCACACAACTGAACACACATCGTTCCTCGCACCACACACAGCTATTGGCTAACAAGAATTTCAACGGCGGCGTCCACCTGTCCACCAGCCATAATCAACGCCGTTCGAATTCTCTCCACGTCAAATCCTAACCCGAGTTCCACAATTTGCGCAATACGCTCGTCCGTAGCAGCACCAGCGTCGTACATCCTGCCGATCCCAATCTGCTCACCCTGCCTCTCGCGACGAAGGGGGATCGTGCCTGCATGGAGAGCTTCTCTAGAGGAGTGTATGCGATGCAGCGGTCGGGCCTCATTCTCCTGCAACCCCGAAAGATTTTCTATGGTGTACCGGCCACCCGTCGTGGTGTGTCCACTGGCAGGATGCCGTGGGACGCTGAGCTCCACAGTGCCCGTGGCTCCGAAGAAGGTGGAAAGAACAGGCTGCATAAAGTTGAGCACTGGATGGCAAATGTAGCGGTCGGAGAGGCCAAGCCACCATAAAATCAGCTTTGTCCTCTTCGACGCAACACCCAGGATGATACCAAAGAGAACCAGCAGGATACGGCACCAGAGGCCGATGTCCACATTAATGGCGTGGCGCTTATGCGTCCTCGCGCGAATTTCGGTGTCAGGGAAAAGCACCAGTCGCAAAAGGGGCAGAATGACAGACAACTTCTCCGTCAACATTATAGAGGTGGCGGGAACACGCCACTTGTGAAGCGATGGCACCTCCATGAGTAGGCGCGTTGCGAGGGACGCCAACGGCAGAATGGAGCCCCCGGCGGAGAGAATGCGCATCTGCTCAACCGAAAGAGGCGGGGAAGACTCGGTGACGAGCACATTGAGCAGCATCGAGCCCGCAAGGGCGACCGTCAAAACAAAGGCGAGA
The DNA here is from genome assembly GCA_030849745.1 of Trypanosoma scelopori. NCBI lineage: Eukaryota > Euglenozoa > Kinetoplastea > Trypanosomatida > Trypanosomatidae > Trypanosoma > Trypanosoma scelopori. The sequence goes on from JASANX010001034.1 coordinate 76,025, forward strand.
AACGGAGAAGAGCCCCAACGCCGTTCCAGCGTCCGCATCTGAAACAGCAGCGCCACACTGCAAAACACGTCGGTCAGGGACACGCCAAGGGAGCCAAAGGGCAATGATCCCAGCGGAAGTCGCCTAATGGTCCATTTCCACCCAGACAACACATGTGGAGACTGCAGCGTCATGTAGTGCCGGGGCGTAACGGTTGTGGAAAGGACCGAGACGCCCAGGAGGAGTCCCGTTACGGGGGCATGCTCAAGAACCATTCGTATCTTTTCGATGGGGCTGAGAAAAAGGAAAAAAAAAAAAAAGTGCTCCGGAAGTGGTACACGTACGGGGGAGCGCAGTGAGCCAACAAACACACGAGCTCGCCGGCGACTAACGGTGAGAAGGGGCTGGTGTAGAAGCGCCTGCATCCCGCCTCCCCGCCATGCAGAAGCGCGCTGCCAGCAGGATCAGAGAGCAACAGCGAGAACGACGGAGGGAGAAGAAACCAAACCAAACCAAAAGAAGGAAAAGATAATGCCGTTCAGACAACTCGCTAGCCAGGGTGCAGCGGAGACGACCGCGCTACCCGACGTACTCCAAATCAAATATATCCCCGTTCGAAAGCGTGGCATGCAGAGCCCCCATGTCCTGCAGCTCGTTCAGACTCACCCAACCCAAAGTATCCCAACTAATAAATGCCTCATCTAGAGACAGCAGCGGGCTGTTGACACCCCTGTCGAACGGCTTGTAGAGCCCCCTCTGCGCCCCAGGAATGGAGGAGTAGATGAGCACGATGCCGCTGCCTTTGCACGAGCTCTTCCAATCATCCACGGATACGATGGCGGTCGGAGAAGAGAATACGCCATGAGCGCGGGTGTAGAGGTTTATGCCACATGTGCCCTGCATCGCATCGGTGGCCCACAACTCGGTACATGCATTGGTGCTCTGTAGTGGCACAAACTCTACAAATACCTCCCGAAGGTGTGATGATTCAGAAACAGTAATACTGGCTTTCCGCCGCGGCTGGAGGTAGTGGAAGCGGTATGGATTCAGTTGGTACCGAAGAGCGAGTTCTTCATGCAGGTCAAGGCAGCCTATGGGATCCTCTGTAACCGTCGGCAGGCAGTACTGGTTGGGTGCGAGATGCTCCTTAGATACCACCACATGGGTGCACAAGAAGCGCTTTTCGCTCCCATGATTGTGAACCGGCGGCGCCCTGTAGGTTTGCAGGGCCAGGATGCGCTCCGGCGGTGCCATCAGGAGGATGGAGCATAAGTTCCTAGAGGTTGTGACCTCGACGACAGGTGTAAGAACTCTAGCCGACACAAGAGGCATAGATAATCTCTCACGCACACGCAAAAAAAAAAAAAAAAAACGACACGAATTATCATCAGAAGGCAAGTGTGCAACGGTCGACGAATGTCAAGCGATGGCGAGAAGAGAAGAAGCGGATGCAGGGCTGATGGAAAACTGATGGGGTCAACTCGCAAAATAACAGCGGGTGTTTGTAATATACATTTAGCACAGATAGATTACCCAAAGTGAGCACTGATGACGCATCCCTCAACATCAGGTATGTAGAAGAGGCACCAGGTGAAAAAAAAAGAAAAAGAAAAAAAGTGTGGTACTATAACGCTGAGGAGGAGGATATATTAGATTGACAGAAACAACACGATCTTAAATTACTTTTTAACGGGTGTGAGGTTCAAAAGAGGAGAGTTTGGGATCCATGCAGATGGCGGATGCGTCTACCACCACCAGCGTCTCCAACCTCATGTAGAACGGCCTTGTGGGTGATGCTCGCCGTGCTCCGCCCCTGCAGGTCCATCACTTGCTCGTGGACCCTCCGCGACCCGGCGCCGAGGTCGATTCCCTCATGAGCACGCTGCCCGACCCGCCTACTTTGGGAACATCGAGGCGTTGGGAGGGCTGGAATCTCGTGATGCAGAATGCTTGATAAATAAGAGACTTCACGGGTCTCGCCACCGTCAAGCGAAAATGTGGAGTGTTTCCCGTCGAATGCCTTATCTCCCTTATGGGAATTGGCCACAGGAAGGCTACTGTTCCGGAATGACGAGGCGGATGTGACGAGCGGGCGTGGACCCTTGACTACTCCTGCAACAGGCAGAGAGACGTGGGACGGGCATGCTCCGTCAGAACCGCCTGAGGGACAGTGAAGAGCAGATTTACAGATGGTGTTTGCCGACTTGGCACAGGAGAGGCCGTGCCGCCACCCCTGTCCAGTGTATGGCCTGGTGCTTTGGTGACTGAGCTGAGAGAAAGATACAGAGTTTTCCAGGATGGAGTATCCGACACGTGACGAGGAGGCAGATCTGGGCGGCGCCTCACACGGCGGCAACCAAACCGCCTCCTCCATGGATAAAATGTAGAAGGGCCGATGCGCTGTCCAGGGCCTCTTGCCGCCATGCCCCTGCATCACGGCATTTGTTCTCGGTGACTGTCCCTCGAGGGGCCCACCCGCAGCATTGGTGTGCTCCTCCGCATGCGCCATAGATTGCCCCTAACCCTAGCAGCAGCAGCAGGAGGAGGAAGAGCAGGAAGAAGAGTAGCAGCAGAGACTGAAAAAAAAAAAAAAAAAACGTCCGCCGATCACACGCGAATGGGGCACCACCCCGGCACGTCAATACAACCGCACGTGGCAGTGACAGCCACGGAGGGGAGGGAAGAAAATGTAACGGTGCCCGTACCCGATTCCCTCACATAAACACACACACACACACACCCGGTTGGATGCACAAATCAAACAAAAACAAGGTCCCATGCCGTCCAGAAGCTCACGCCATTCGTCTGCCACACGAAGAGTGCAACTACCATTTTTACTTTGGAACTCGCGACGACACACAATAATGCACCGAATTTGCGTCGCTGTTCCCTTAACAGATGGCAGAGCTGGTGGACGAGACGAGGCAACGTAGAAAATATGCCAACGGCACAGTGGTGGCGGGGTGCCCTCTTCCCGAGGTGGCACCGTCAGCACCGCCATGTGCACAATGCGGAGGACGAGGAAGAGGAGGAGTGGGAAAAGGGAAAAAAAAAAAAAAAAATAGGCGCGGAACAAACAAACAAAAAAAGAAGAACAAAAACAAAAAAAATGGGAAAAGAAAACCAGAAACTTCGACAGATCAGACCGGGGAGCGTAGGCCATCGAGGCACTCGCACCTTGACGACAAAAGGACGGACCACGGCTTGACGGGGAGGGGGAGAAGAAAACACGACGAGGAAAAAAAGAGACTACACGCGCGTGCACTGCAGACGCGGGTGACACCCCGCCGCCGCTTCCCCAGACTCCCCCTTCGCCACGCTGTTGACACGCACACCGTCTCTCCTCTCTCTCGCTCTACCCGTCTGACTCGCCCAAAGGGCGGACACCTACGCATCGCCGCCAGTCCCCGAAACTCAAACTTGTCGTACGCTGTCTTTTCTGTTGTTGTTGTTTGTTTGTCCACAATTTATATGTTTATTGCAATTCCCTTTTCCCCGCCCCGCCCACCCCCTTTTTTTTTTTTCTTCCACCTCCCCCTCCCCCTCGTCGCAGCCGTGTATAAATGCACGCATTCGCGTGCGTCTGGGACGAAAGAACAATGAATAAAAACAAAACGAACTCGGAAAAATTTTTTCAAAAAATTAAAGAAAAAAAAAACACTTGACAAAAAAACAAAAAAAGATGGAAACCGGGGGGGGGGGGGGGGGGGGG
>JASANX010001034.1:79826-84826 GCA_030849745.1 Trypanosoma scelopori
CCGGGGGGGGGGGGGGGGGGGGGTGGGAGGAAAAATTTTTTCTTTTGGTTTCATCGTGAAGAAAAATGACGAATAAAAATAAATATGCTGGCAGCCACACTCAAATATAGTCTTCACTTTCTTCTTTGCGTTTTTGCCCTCGTCTTGCTGCACTTCGCACCACGTGGAGAAACACCACCACCTTTAGATGAGGAATAAAACACACAAACAAACACTTCTCCCCGCTCCTTCGGTTTTTTTTTTTTTTTTTTTTTGCTGCTCATTTATTCCCTCGGTTTGCCCATCAGCTCACGTCTGTTCGCGCGGTGCGTGTGGCGGCTGAAGGGGTCGATATCGATATCGACTGACCCATTTTTGCGTGTGTACACGAGTTTGGGGTGGTGGTGCTGGTGGGGAGGCGGATGTTCTCTAATATACAGCGGCAATACGGGAATGTATATTCATAGTGCAATCCACTGATCCAACGACACACACACACACATATATATATATATATATATATATATATATATGAACACATGCAGAAAGATACATGCATATACAGCTATAGATGGATACGGTGATAAACACGGATGGATGGATGGATGAGAAAACAACACACACGCATTAAGAGAAAAGAAGAAAGAGAGGAGCGTGTGTGAAGCACATATACCGCGCACCACCGCGGTCGTTGAATGAAAACCAAAAATGGGGTCTGCGTGCGTAGAGACGATGAAAATACGCGTCAAGCAACGAAGGAAGACGAAAAGTGGGGAGGGGCGGTCAGACAGAACCGAGCCAAAACCAAAATGAGAGAAAAGAGCTCCCACACGCAAACGCAAACAGAACACATCGCGGCAAGTGGCGAAAGAAGAAGTTCGCTCCCCAGCACCAGAAGCCAATGCAGAAAAAAAAAAAGGGGGGGAAGATGCGGAGTCGTGCACGTGCATACATGAACTCCATACATGTGCGGATGTGTGCAGGCGGTGAGTTGTGTGTTTTTCTTCTTCCTCTTCATCATGGCGCGTGTCTCTCCCTCCTCGCCGCTTCACCGCCACCACTCCTCTCATCATCTCGTGGGGGGGGGTTTCCTCGGCATAGTGAAGTGCAGAGGGCGGAACAAACAAACAAACAAATAAATAAATAAACGCACTCGTCCGCTCCGTCATTCCCGCACCTCCGGTCGATTACTCCTTCCGCTCGCCACTGCCCCGCGTGCGGCGGACACCGCATCACTGCAGATGCACATGCACAGTGAAGAGACCGGCTGACAGACCCGCACATCTGAAGAAACAAACAAACAAACAAAGGCCCTCGTTTCATTTATTTGCAATTCATTTATGCGTCCCTTCGGTTGCGTGCATTTTGTTTGTTTGTTTTTCCCGTTCTTTACTTTTTTTTTTTCTCTCATTCCTCCTCCCCCATCCTTTTCTTCTCTTGTGCACACACGTCCCAGGCGACAACGACAACGACAACGACGGAAGAGGAGGAGGAGGAGGAGGAGGAGGAGGGGTGGTGGTGGCGGAAGAAGAAATGACACCAATGAATAGAATAATGAGAAAGGCAAAAAAGAAAAGAAACCACAACCACCACCAGCGTGACAGCAGGAGGAATATGTGTGTGAAAACGCCGAGGAGCGTAACCGGTGTAATCACATGCCTCACAACTTCTGATACCACCGCAGTTCGTTCCCCGCCCTTCCAAACAAAAGGCCCGTGGCGTGCCGTGGCGTGCGTGTGGTGGATGAAGAAACAGTGCAGAAAATGTAACACGCATGGGGGGCTTCGAGGCGCAGAGAAAAGGAAGAATTATCAACAAAAACAAAAACAATTGATGATGATGATGATGATGACGCAAGAAACATGTGGTGTGAAAACAAACAAACAAACAAACAAATATACAAGCATGAAGAAATACAAACGCCGCACACACACACACACACACACAATAAAAAAAAAAAAAAAAGAAAAACTTTAGGGGGACTGATGTGTGGGCGTGAACAATGGGGGGTGTGCACGCGGGGACGACTGAGAGGGCTGGCGATTGAGCCAAACCACACAACGGAAGCAGAGTGCGACTGGCCGCTCGATTCGGAAACTCACAAACAACAGAAAAAGTTTTAAAAAAAAATTATATATATATGTAAATAAAAGAACTAGTCCGAGTGGTCCAGCGCTGAATGGCGTGTGCGTGTGAATGTTTGTGAGGGGAACGTCAAGAGGAGGGGGACGCTGCTGCTGCTGCTGCTGCTGCTGCCACCGCCACACGGTTCCTGTGCGAGAGGCATGCAGCGGAAGAGGACGAGGAGACGTGCAACACTCCGTGGAGAGCACGTGCCGAAGAGAACGGTGGGCGCAATGGAGGATTCAGTGAAGCAATCAAAGCCACGCAAGAAAACTAAAAAAAAAAAAAAAAAAAAACAACAAGCAGTCAAACAAACTGTTACTACACATGTGTACGCACCGCCACCACCGCCTCGATATTCTTCACGGCACGTCCCCGTTGCCCTCTTGTGGTCCGTTGGTTGGCTGCTCTCGTCTCCTCGCGTTTTTTGTTTTTTGTTTTTTGTTTTTTGGTGGGGGCGGTTGGACCTTTTGTTTGAGTTCGCCGGCTTTATTTCACACATCTCTCTGCCGCGTGTTTGTTGTCCCTCCCTCCCCTCATGTTGTTTCCGCTTCGGTCGCATGCATCACTCGATGCCCGCCGCCGCCGCCGCCGTTGCTGTTGCTGTTGTTGGCGCAAACTCATTCGCACATGTGCCCCTTGTGTAGAAGTGGCAATGATTTTATCGAGACCAATGGATCAGTGAAAACACACACGCGCACAAACAAAACAAAAACAAAAAAAAAAAAGACGCCTTCCACCGTTTTCTTTTGGAACGCACACACACACACAAATATACACGCGGACATTTATTCCCCTCATCCGTGTGTGTGTGTGTGTGTGTGGCGCACCATCTGCACTTCAGTCACCATCCCACCCTCTTCTCATATCCTCCCGTTCCTCTTTCTTCTTCCACACATACACACGCAGACACACATACATGCATGAGGAGGTGGAGGAGGAGGTGGAGGGGGGGCATTCTTTCCATTTTTGTTGCACCCCTTCCCGTCGCTCAGGCATCGGCAGGGGGCACAACGAATCGCGTCTGTGTGTATATACATATACACATACATGCAGGCCACCGCTTGGCTTGCTGATCTCTGACAGCCGATTGACAGAAATGAATGGATGGAACAACAACACCCCCCTCTCCTCTCCAAAAAAAAAAAAAAAGAAGAAGAAGTGTGGGGAAGTGGCCTCAACGAGACTCGGTGGCCGCATCAGCAGGCGTCGTCCCTCTTCTGCCGTGAAAACAAATAAACAAACAAAACAGAAAACACACACTGACACACATAAAACATATATATATATATATATATATTTATATTTATATTACACCGGCGCGCGGCACTTCACTCGTCCCTCCTTTTCTTTTTTTTTTTTTTTCTGTTCCGCGTTTTTTTGTTGTTCTTTTGTTTTTATTCACTTTTCAGTGCCCACGTTTTCTTTTCTTTTGTTCGGTTTGTATTATAACACACGTGTGTGTGTGTGTGTGCAGATCCCTTTGCTTCGTTTGAATGATGATGATGATGATGGTGGTGGTGGTGGTGGTGGTGGTAGTAGGGGGCGCCGCCTGCTGCATTTACCCTCCGCCCATGTTTATTTATTGCATTGCACTTAAAACGATTCTGGCAGTATGTCTTTATTTTTCTTTTTTTTTCCTTCACTCCCCAACCGCTCTCGGACGCCGCGCTACGCCTCAGAAAACGCAGCAGGGGCGGGCACCACACGCACCGAAATACATTTGCATGGATACATGCAGACAGACGGGGAGGAGGAGGAGGAGGAGGAAAGGCAAATCAGAATATATATACACACCCCACCCAAAACAAAAGAATTAATATTTCTCCTTCTTCCTGTTGTTTGTTTGTTGGTGCTGCATTCCCCTCCCTCCCTCCCTCCCTCCCTCTTTGCTGCTGCTGCTTTTGTTGTGCCGTAGATTCGGTTCAGTGTTCATTCGTGTTTTCTCCCTTCGGTTTATTTGCTGCTGTTTTTTTTTTTTTTTTTGTTCGGGCTTTTTTTTTCTACCATTTGAGTTTTTGTTTTTTGTTTTTTTTGTTTTGTTTTAAAAAATCGAATATAAACAACAGAACAAAAAAAGAAAAAAAAAAAAAAAAGAAGACTTCTCGTTGGTCGGCGTGCGTTTATTGCGATGCGTATTCCTCCACACACAAGCCCGAAGAGTGGAGCGGTTGGTGAATGGATGCGAGAAATGTGTTGGTGCTGGCAGCCCGCCCCGTCCACCACCCCCCACACGCGCACACACAAACACACACGCACGCACGCACGCCTCTTCGCTTTGCTCGCCTCCTCCATCGCAACACCGCCCCCCGCTTCTCTGCCGGTGTTGTGTGCGTGTGTGCGTTTTTGTTTTAATGTTTGCATTTCGTCGCGGTGAGGAGGTGTCGGGGTAAAACAACAAAAAACACACAAAAAAAGCAGGAGGAGGAGGAGGGAGGAATGTGTGTTGTTGCGGTTTTGGTTCATGATGATGATGATGATGATGATGATGATGATGAAAGACATGAGCGTGTGCGCCGCGCAGCCACCTTCAGAGATCGGCGCCAATGACGAATAAAACACATCACCGCAAAACAACAACAACGACAAAAAACAAAAAAAAAAAACAAACAGAAACGAGAAACGAGCCTCTACACTCATCACCACCAGAACCAACAGCCAAACGCTGCGGCCTTCCGAATATTTCCCACACGCACACGCACCCCCACCCCCACCACCACCACCCAAAAGAAAAAAAAAAAGGAAAAACGCATTGCTTCATATTTCTACATTCCAGCCAAACAAAAGACACGCGTGTCTTTCCACCTTTGCGTTTTGCACGCGCACTGCATTTAGAGGAGTATGTGCCCTTTTTATTTCTCATCATTTGTTGCATGTCATCATTCGTCCCTTCACTG
>JASANX010001034.1:89826-98939 GCA_030849745.1 Trypanosoma scelopori
CTTCGAGGCTGCGGGCGTCGGCGTCGATTTGTAGCTTTACCGCCATGGCGACGATCTTACGTACTTCGGCAGGGTTCAACTCGCGGTCGCGGATGCGCAGGCGGTGCAGGTCTGCTGGCGGCAAGACCTGCATATTTCCCGGCAGCGGCTCGTCATCATCATCCTCCTCCTCATCATCATCATCCTCCTCGTCCCCGTCTTGCAGCGCCTTTGATTTGTTCCCCTCCGCACCCTGCTCCTGAGCCTTACCGCTTTCATCCATCACCTCAAGCAGGTGCTTCCAGTTAGTGATGATGTTTTGGTATTCCGTGTCAGGCTCCTTTGCGCGCCTTGCGATTTCCACCTCCGTCTTGTAGTTGAAATACACCAGCTCAAGGAAGGTGTTGACAGAGATGGTGCCATCTGAGCGCTTTCGCGGACGCTTCAGCGCTATCTGCTCAATGAGTTGCTCCTGCAACGCCGGAAAAGGGACGTTAAGGACGAGGGTGCGTAGTTGCACCCACCCGGTGGCGTCTACGTCAAGGTAGTTGAAGATGTCCTTCATGCGGAAGTAGTCATCCGCGTAGTAGTTCACAACCTCCTTGTAGTTTATGTCGCAGAGGTTATTGATGATGTTCGACACGTTTGCGCCAATGTGCGTGCCTTCGAGGGAGAATCGCACCACATTCTTGTTGAAGCGCAGCAGTTTGATGATGGGATCCGCGCTATACACCGTCACGAGCGGGTTGTCACTGATATCAACGCAGCGAATGGATAAATGATCCTGCAGCGTCTCCGCCAGATTGGCGACAAACTCATCCGTCACTTGACAGCCGCACAGACTGATGCGGCGCAGGGAGCGACTACAGAGTATCAGCGGCAATAACGCCATGCAGCCCTTCGGGCCAAGCACAAACTTGTCACAGTCAAATATGCGGTGTTTGTCCCAATCCCGCGGCGCATCACTCAGCATCGCGGCAATGCTCTTCTGCCAGTGGATATCCATCTCATCACATATTTGCACGTACGCGGCGCGTGGCGACTTGCGGTCAAACCGCGCGAGCATTGCGTCCACCTTCTGCATGGTCGTCATCTTGTAGCCGCCCCCCTTCTCTCTTTGTGTTCCCCGTCTCTCTCTCTCTCGCTCACGCTCGCTTTCTTTATTTCTCTGTCTGCCTGTGTCTCCTTCCTTGATGCTTCGCTCTCCCATCCAGCGCATCGCGTAGCGGTCAAAGTGCAACAACAGCAGCAGGAGGAGCGGCAGGGGTTGAGCAGAAACAAAAAAAAAAAAAAGAAAAAAACAATAATAATAATAATAACAATAATAATGTTGACGGACGCGAACAGAAAAGCGTTTGGTGCGGGGAGGAGGGGGAAATATATATATATATATATATATATATGTATGTATGAGGGAAAGAACGCGCTCTTACCTTCTGCTTGTGAAGAGCGCCATCATGGCATCAACGGCACTCTCCTCCGCGGGTGCATCGCCAAACGCTAGCGTCAACCACCGTCTTGCCATCTCCGGCGGCAGTGCAACAGCACCAACAGGCGTCTTCGACTGACTGCCAGACGTGGCGGGGTAAAAGACGTACTCTAACAGATACTGCATCAACCGCGGACCGATGATTGCACTGCCGGTGCCCCTCTCCCGCACCATCCACCGCTCCCATAAATCCTTCCAGCCACCGTGGCTCTCATCGCCATCACCGTCGCCACCATCATCATCATCGACAACAACAACACCACTACCATCATCATCATTCATATTATTATTATTATTATTAGCAGTAGTAGTAGTACTATTGCCGTTCCCATCATCGACATCGACAATGACCGTGGTTGCGGTGGCACGCCGCTCCTCCTGCTTATCTCGCAGGATCGCCGCGCCTACAGTGTATGCAATGCAGTAAAACAGCTGTTCCATAGGCGGGAGTACAAGTGTTGTGATGGGAACTGCAGGCAGTGGCTGCAGTCCTTCCATCCCCACCCTTACTCCAAGTCCTCCTACTCTCGTTGCCGAGACAAGACCATCAAAGAGAACGCTATCCTCGCCTGCAGCAAGCGACGTCACCGCGTATGTGCACGCGGTGACTCTCGCAGCAACCTCAATCGACAGACGTAGGCGCGCCTCCTCCAGTGCCTCCTGTTGTCGATCTTCTTCTTCTTCATCCTCACACTCATCCTCAGCGTCATCAGTTTGCCTGCTAAGGCATTCAAACTGTGTTGCGGCGGCGTGAAGGATCATCTGCATCATCTCATTGCTGCTGTCCACCGCCATCTCATCCATGTCATCCCCACTATTGTTGTCGCAGTCATTGTTTTTCATTCTACGTCTCCCACCGAGATGATGATTATTATTACTACTGCAGTTGTTGTTGCCGCCGCTGTTGCTGTTCCCCCTCGCTGCTTCCGCTGTCGCTGCCGCTGTCACTACCGGGAGTTGTGTGTGTTGACAGAACTGTGACATGGTGCAGAAGCATGGGAAGGAGATCCACGGGGCGACTTCAACCTTTTCCTCGTGGCTCCTTGCATCATGTGAAAAGAGGAGACGCTCCAAGGCCACCTCCAGCCGCTGTAAAGACTCCGTAGGCAGCTGCGGGGACGCGCCCTTGCGGGGACCGCTTTCACGGATGGCAAAGCACACCTCGCGCCACGCCTCCACACCTGGAAGCGGCTGATGCCAGTTAGCGAGCTGCTCCTCCGTTTGCAGTGCGTCGCGGACGGCGTAAAGTACAACCTCCACGTTTTTACTGCACAACATATCCTGGAGGTCCATAGTCGGGAGAGAACTCCCGTATCGCCTCAGCGTCTGTAGCAGACGGAAGCGGTTCTTCTGAATAGCCTTCGCACGCCGCAGGAGTTCCGCGCGGAACATCGGTGTGAGTGCCTCCGCCCGTGCGCGTACCTGACGACAGCGGATGCAGTCGCGTAAGGTGGAAACGCGTCGCTGCATCTCACCTCGATGCTTCGCTGCTTGCTGCAACACGCCGTCAACCTCCTGCTGGAGTGTCGCGGAGATGGCCTCTTCCATTTCTTCCCTTTCCCGCCACTTGATATCGCTGCTGCAGGGAAGTTTGGGCGCGAGGGGTGAGGGAATGAGTAACAATGAAGGCGGTACGGCCGTCCATCACCATCACAACCACAACTGCTCATCAGCAGTGACAGCAGGGAATCACATAACGTGAAGCGAAGAGCAACAGCTGCAACGCAAGCAGAAAAGCAGATAATAACAACAACAACAATAAATGTTCCTTTTTTTTTTTTAAGAAAAAAAAAAAAAGAAGAATAATGACGGTCATCAGTGGTAGCCTGACGCCACCGCCGAACTACTACTAACCCTGGCGCTGCCGAGCCGCTGCATCTCGGACGTTGCTCGAAGTATCTCCTCGCGCGACGTCTCCAGCACCATGCCGCCCATTATCATCTCCATCAGCATCAGCTGCACCTTGTCAGAATGAAAGATGAGGTCAAGCTCGCACACATTCTCAAAGATTCGATCGAGTGCCTCTACAAACACTTGAATGAGGTCCAGTATCGCCAGCTGCGACTCGCTGCTATCAACAATAAAAACAAAACACAACGTGGCGTACTGGCGATACACGACACGTGTGTCAGGGGTTGGCCAGTCATAAACATTATCCACAAAGTTACAGAGATCCGCGCTTCTGCGTGAAATAAGGCGATGCACGCGGCGCACGAGCTCCTGTTGCGTGCCAAGCGGAATGTTCTCGTACACGTTTAGTAGCCGGATTTTCCCGGCTGTGTTGACTATGATGACCGCCTTGATCATGAATCCCTCGACGTTCGCCTTCTCTCGCTCTCTTTCTCTCTATATATGTGTGTAGGCGTGTGTGTATCAACGCACACGTGCATACACCTTCCGCCCAACCACACATGCACACATGCATGCATACAGCGAGAGAGCGAGAGAGAGAGAGGGGGAGGGAAAGAAAGAGGGAGGCAATGCAGATGTGTTGCGTCATCAACAATAAGTAGGCGTAGTCCGCCGCAACGGTTGGGAGTTGGGAGAGCAGAGAATGTAAGCATAGACACACACAGACAGACACAGATAGATGGAGAGCGAGCGAGGATTGTCTTTGTGTGTTTTTTTTTTTTTTTTTTTTTGTGTGTGTGTGTCTTCCTCCCATTTCCATCCCTTCACCCACGGCTACTCGTTTGCTTTTACATTTCGCATGACTCTGACTTTTTGGTAAAATCAAGGCAAATGGGGTTGTTTCTCGAGTGCTTACACCACCACATCCTCCTCCTCCTCTGAGTTTAATGTAATGACGTTTTGCTCGCCACTGCGACTCTTCGCAGGAGATACGAGGTGCTGCAATGTTCGGACAGGAGCGCCAGCTGCTCGCAATGGCGTGCGGCTGAGAGACTCAACGCACATATCCATCAAATAATCCACGGCCATCATATCCACAGGCGGCTTTTGTGCCAACGAGACAAATTCAGACTGAGTGGTCAGCGGTGTCGCCCCAATCACCTCCGGCGCGACGGGTGTCCGAAAAGCCGGCAGTTGGGGTTGCCTCATCGGCTGTTGTTGCTGTTGTTGTTGTTGATGGGGATCCGGAAAGAGCACGAGGGAGTGGTTACTGTAGTGCTGCGCCGTCTTTGGCGCAGCAGATGGCGGAAGGGACACCGTCGGATCGTACGTGGAGGCGGAGACGACTGGCGGCTGCGGGCTATCGGACAGGGTGAATATCTGCTGCTGCTGCTGCCTCTCTTGTTGCTGTGGCGATGGCGGTGCCGCTGCTGCTGCAGGCATCTTGAACAGCGTCCTCTTGGGCAGCGATGGCCCCACTGTTGCCGTCGCTTGTGTTGACTTTTTGGGTGTGGTGTCGGAGTCCAACAAGAGACGCGCTCCCCCCTGCAGGCTCGGGGCAAGGGCAGATGAAGGAACTTGGGATGGAGCCGGCACCCCTGTGTCAGTCACTTTGAGTGGTGTGGTCTCGTCTTCAATGAGCTGCCCTGAGCGTACATCGCCGCGGGGCAGGCGGTGACGACTAGAAATAGCTGTTGTTGTTCGCCGCAGCATTTCCCCCTCGGCCAGTGTGAGCTCGCCCACGTCCCCTATGTGCTCATGGCGGAACTGCCGGTAGAGACCAAGGATTTCGGCGCCGAACTTCTTCACTTTGTTCTTGCCGAATCCCTCGAGATCGCTGAGTTGCGCAACAGACCCCCAACCAGGCACGGACAATGTTGCCACAAGTGTCTGCATCGTCTTTTTCGGCATGACGTTGTATTTTCGTCCACCCTCTGAGAGCTCAGCGAGGGAATGCACGAGTTCCTCCAGCTGCGCAAGGAGATCGGCCTCGAGCTGCCGCAGCTGTCCTGCAGGAAGCGTTGTTTCCTTCTGCGGTGTTTCGGTGGAGAGCGAGGGCGCCGTTGTACTTCCAGCGGTCAGTCGCACGTCACTCTCCCCCACTGTATGCGATGATGGTGATATGTACAGGCGGCGGCAGCGCTTCCTGGAAAGCGGTGAGCCTGATGACGGGAATGATGATGACGACGGTGAGGCGGAAGGGGTGGAGGTGGAGGTGGAGGTGGAGGAGGAGGACGAGCCCTCCGTCACAAACCCCCGGAGAGAATCATCGCCATCACCATCTTCATTATCCCCCTCCGACGCCAACGACGATGAGGCATCACACTCTGTCAACACAAATCCTCCATCTGCCTTCTTTCGCCGAGTCGTATTCTTCACAAGACGCCGTTTTTGTGCCGCCCTTTTCGGTGGCTGTTCTTTCCACTTCGTTTCCCCTGAGAGCGGCACTGACGTAGCGCCGTTCTTCCGTCTATTCCTTTCAGTTGCAATGACTTTATTATCTGTCGTGTCACTGTTCCGGTTTGGAGTGTCCGTGAAGTGCACAGGTTCACTGCCAGCAAACGCCCCCCGCAACAATGCAGTGCTGCGCTTCGCTCCCCGCACAACGAGTTCGACGCGCCGTGCGCCATTCCTGAGCTCGTGGTACGTTTTTATTCCCGCAGCCTCCCCCGTCTCTACATATGCGCATGTGACGAACTCCGTCACTTTCTCCAGCCGCTCCTTAAAGACGCCCATGAGTAGACCCTCAAGAATGACACGCTCCAGGAGCGTCTTCGAGTGGCGCAAGCCCATTTTGTACTCCACCGGTGGGCCCTTTTGCCGCATACGCGTCTCGACAGCCTTCCCAACATCTGCCGTGCCACGATAGACACCAGTGAGCTGCTTTATTGTGAGAGAGCCGAGGTGTACAATGATGTTGAACAGGTCAAGCAAAATCTCCGTGACATCCAGCGACGAAGACTCCCATTTCTCAGATTTTTTGCTTGCACAATTGTCACAGATTTCCACAGATCCCTCAGGCTGTGTCAAGCAAAACTGATCACTTACATGCTCACCAAAATGTCCCAACTGCTGCATCCTGCGGCAATGCACATCATTTGTAGTGTAGGAAAGCATTCGGGACAGGGAACCCATAGAAGTCCTCCAGTCATTGCTCCCGTATATCATCTGCTCATGCCGCTGCTTGTCAGCTGGTGACCAGAGCAGAATGCACTCCGAAGGCAGCCCGTCACGCCCCGCACGCCCACTCTCCTGGTAGTACCCTTCAATAGACTTGGGCATCGCCGCATGTATGACGAAGCGCACATCTGGCTTGTTGATTCCCATCCCAAAGGCAATTGTGGCGCATATCACCTGCAGCTCATCTTTTGTCCAGCGTTCCTGTTTTTCGCTCTTCCCGCTTGCATCAGAGTGGTAGTACGACGCGCGTATCCCGGCAGCAGTCAACTCCGCTGCCATTTCTTCACAGTTTTTTCGTGAAAGGCAGTAGACAATGCCACAGGCCCGTGGAGGGAAACGATTCTTGATTAAATCCACCACCACTGGAGCCACGGCACGTCCCACCTTCCGCACAGAATAGCAGAGGTTTGAGCGGTTGAATGATCCCCGGAAGATCAGCGCATCGCGCAGCCCCAGCGTCTCGATGATATCCTGCTGCACCAAATCCGTCGCTGTTGCCGTGAGCGCAGATATGGGAATGGTAGAAAACTTCCACTTCAGAATGGACAATTTGCGGTAATCCGGACGGAAGTCGTGACCCCATTGTGATACACAATGAGCCTCGTCTACAACGAAACGGCTGAGAAGATCGCGGCTTGCAAGGTGCTCAAGACATTGTACAAAGTGATCGCTCCGTCCAAAGTACTCCGGTGTGACATACACCAGAGGATGCACAATACGCCCGGATGCCCATTCTGAAAAGAGCGCCCGCCGTGGCGCGTCTAACGTCTGTCCAGTTAACGCCATGGCGGGGATGTCATTCGCGATAAGAGCGTACACCTGATCCTGAATAAGGGAAATGAGTGGGGAGATGACAATAGTAACCTGTGCGGGGTTCGGTAGTAGCGCAGGGAGCTGATAGCAGAGTGATTTGCCTCCTCCGGTTGGAAGCAGCACAAATGCATCACGGCCATCCATACAAGCATTCATAATCTCCAGCTGCAAAAATCGGTACTGATGCAGACCAAACACATCAATCATCGTTCTCCGCAAATCCGCTGACCAAAGAAAGTTCTCACTGCCATAACGTTCAATGGGGTTGGCGGGAAGTTGAACAGGTGCACCACTCGAAGATGAATTCTGTTGCTTCGGGGATGATGGTCCCTGCTCATACGTGTCCCAACTAAAGCGGTGATGGACACTGCTCATGGCGGGCCGTGAATCGTACGGCTCACCTAAATGCCCCTCACCTTGAAGGCGTGCATGTGTCATGTCTGCATCATGCATTAACCCGGAGGTTCGCCTCTTCATGAGAGTGTCGGATGACACACCACTAACATCAAATGCGCCATCACTTCGATCGAGCATAGACGAAGACCCACAGCCATGGTTCCCAAAATTCCCACCATGCACGAACGCCGCCCCGGAAACGGAGTTAGAGGCTTGAGAGGGTGAAGCAATGGAAAGCGAAGCTTGCCCGTGAGCGGCAGAAATCCGGACACCACCACCACCGTTAGGGGGAGGGCGGCGAAGCAATGTTGCCTGTACGTTTCGAAGGTGATAAAACTCTGCTTCTAACTCTCCAACAACTCGATCCGCGTTCGATATTTCCAGAGATGTGTCGTGCGTCTCATCCTCTTGCAGCACAAGGTCGTCTCGATGCCTCTGTGCACGCCTCAGCTTCTCCGTGACATCCAGCAGCTGCGCCTTAACATCCGACAGTGTAGGAGATGGCGTCGGTGTTGGTGTCGTTACTGTAGCAGCAGTTGCTGTCTCAGCCCCTTTGAAGGTGGAAGCCGCATTTGGTGCAGGACACAAGACCACCTGACCATGCTGCTTTGGAGGCGCCACAGGGAGAATCCTCTCGCCATCCTCACGCGGTGCCAGGGGATCCTCCACGCTTGCGTACACCGCCACCTGGCGAGTCCCCACATCACAACTACTCATCACTCGGGTCGACTGCCCAGAGGTGGAAACAAAAACTCGCCGCGCCTTCTGTGACCATCCATCCTCTCGCAGCAGCGGCGCCATGCCTCGTGGGAGGGGATCGAGTGCAAAGAGGGTGGCTGCTGCATCCCCCATGCTGGACAGCCATCTACCGAGGGCACACTCCATTACTGACACACACACACACACACAGGCGTGCACCTCCTTTTCGCTTCCACTCCTGACAGGATGGAATGCAGCAGGTGTAATGAGGAGAAGGGGGAAGAAATGGAATGAAAAACAAGTCGGTGCGGTGGACCAACGCGTGACTGTACACTACAACGACGCAACACATCTGCAACATCAGAGCATATATTTCCAGATAAACACACACACACACACAAAAAAAAAAAAACATCCAACACACCCATGAAAACACACTTAAGTGCCTTCCTTGGTTTTCTCATTTCACATTTAATTAACCCTGCTGACGCACAGATCCACACACACACATACACACACATATGTATACATATTTTTTTTTTTGTGTTTAAATATTTTCAACGACAAATGCTCCTTGATGCAGTCGGGCAGTCGGGTCACAAAAAAATTTTTTCTCAAAATACAAAAAAAAAAAAGTGCTCTTGAGGGGAAGAAAGAATGGCAGGTGGGCTCTGAAATGCAAACGGCTACCGAGGAGCTTTAGACT